>NW_004624829.1:7195528-7206938 GCF_000247695.1 Heterocephalus glaber | reverse complement strand
ATAAATTCTTTGTAAATAGGGAAGGGTGGAGGGGGTGAAGGGAGGGCTAGGAATGGGGAAAAATAAGAAACAAGATGCATCATGTAAAGGCACAAGTTCCCAATGAGAAATGTAATTGTGTTGTATACCTAAAATGCACCAATAAAAGAATTTAAGAAAAAAATTTCCTGGATTGTAGCTCAGTGAGAAGGCCTGGATTCAATCCCCAGGGAAAGAAAGAAGACAGAGAGGAAGAGAGAGAGAGAGAGAGAGAGAGAGAGAGAGAGAGAGAGAGAGAGGGAGAGAGAGAGAGGCTTACATATACCTGTTATTTGTCCTAAATACTCTGTTGGAGCACATATAAAAAGGTGATCTGTCCTCACACCATCTCCCTGGGTCAAGAATAGCCCCAAAAGTCTCATACATAGTTACTGGGCTGTGGTCAAGCACTGCAGGAATCTGCCTAGCTCTGGGTTGAATCACTATGAGTGAACAAGCCTCAGGCTCTTATATCATACCTGTGGCCTCCAATGCTGCCAAGCTAGTCACACCCTTTATCCAAAGCACACCAAGACCAGCACAACACTGGGGTAGGACCAAGGGCCACACTGCTATGGGATGCCTCTTGCTAAAGTGGACTTGTGGCCCAAGACAACTGAAACCAGACACAGGTAATGCTAGCTGGAATGGCATTCTTCTGTACTGGACTCATGTATTTTCCTGGCACTGGAGTTGCTCCAGAGGCTCTATCTGCAGGCAGGCCCTGGGATGGGGACCTTTGGAATCTGCCAGTGATAGGTTTCACTAGTCCAGCACTTAGTTCCAGGGAAGTCTTGTGCTTACTACGCTTATCCATACTCCCAGGGAATGGGGTCTTATACCACTCTATGCTGTCCAAGGCTGGAGTGGTGTTGGTGAAGCCAGTTCCTTGGCCACCTAGGCTGACACTAAACTGGGTCTCACCTAAGTCCCAAGCTACAAGGACCCATGCAGGTTTAGGAGTGTACCAGGTTCCAAGCCCTGGGGCTCTGTGCTGCAAACTTTGACTGTGTATAGGGCCTTCAGTATGTGCGGTGCGCTGGGTCTCACCACAGGGGCCCGGCACTAGGCTCTCACATTAGCTTTCATGCCCCACTCCCCGGTGAGTGGAGCCCTGCTCCATGCTATACCACCCAAAGTTGAAGGAAGGTGGTGACTGCAGTCAACCACTTGGCCTAACAGTCCAGGAAGCTCAGCCAAAGGGTAATAGCTTGGTAGTGGAGGTGTGGGGCTCTCCAGCACTGGGTTTCACCATTGTAGATCTAGTACTGGGATTCAAGTTTAAAACCTGAACTTCATTCTGTCTTCATTCCCCCTAGTGGAGATGTCTCTCTCCGTGCTGGAGATGGAAGTGAAATCACAGGCAACTCTTTCCCTCTTGTCTTCTTCAATAGGTCCTTTTGTTTGGTTGTTGTACAAAACAGGCACTACAGCCTCTCTTGTGAAGGGAGTTTGGTGCATGAATAGCTACTCACCTCAGTGCCTGTGGAGAGAGATGATAGGATGGTTTTACTCCCCTTGTTATTAAAGGACTATAGGCATGTGGAAAATCACAGCCTTCTTGTACCACTCTCCAAATTTATGTATAGCAGGGCAATCCAAAGGTTGAACTCAAGGTGACGTTTCTTAGATTCTTAGGTAGTAATTACATGGAATAATATAGATGCATTATACTTCCAAAGTGAGTCTACAACTCCAATGTCTCCTAAACTTCTGAAGATACAATGATCTGTATGATAGAATTGGGCTCTAACAACATATATAAAATAAAGCCAAAATGTTAACCTCAGGATCAGAACAAAATGTTACATTATCCTACCAGAAAAGACATAGAAGGTAAGGAACTTGGGATTTTTATTATAAGATTGCTTAGTAATTTTCTTACAGATTTTCTTCCATAAGTTAAAAATCTTACTATCTTCAGCATACTTTAAGTGGAGGAATTTTTGTTCTGGCTGACCTCAATGGCTAAAGGTGCTATTTGCTAGATCATTCCATTTTTAATGTAAGATAATAACTAGAAATGTCAGATGGCTCCTATCTAATACACATTGTTCTCCTTAACAATATCCGAGGGAAGTTTCAATTCAGGATAAAATACTTAGAAAAATTAAGTGCTGAACTCACAGTACAGAATACACTCATCTTGATTAATAGCTAATTTAAGAACATTCTACAATCAGGTCAACTATAGATGTTGAGCATGCATAACAACAGAGAGGTTTAGACAGATTCAGGTTTACTGAATATTCATTTTACATGAGGAAAGGGATAAAAACCATTGCTTAAGGATAAAGATAGAAAGACTGTTCTGGTTGCAATTCAATTTCTGTCTCATCATGTTACTGACATATTATTCACAATTAATTTCTGTACTGCCCATGCAGAGCAACATTGATCCAATTGAATTTGTCCTTCCCTTATATCAGAGGTAGGTATATAGACATAGATATAAAATTTGAAAAGTATTCTAAGTCCCCAAATGGTAACTTATTAAAGTTCAATATTGAAAATTCACAGATGCATTTCTATTGCTACTTCTAACCCTATTTTCTGGTGCACAGAACTCTGCAAATGAAAGACATGAACCAGATTACTTCTGCAGTATGAAGGGATTAAAGGTTGTGTAATAATTCTGCCAAGCTCCTGAGAGGCAAGACTTCTACAGGGTGGCTCCAGGGGTTATGTAGATCTCTCTATCTTCACACAAGGAAAGAAAAATTTATGGATTGATAGTTGTCACAAGAGTTTCCCCATTATTCAGTTATCTAAATGAGTCCATCCTGCTTCCCACACTCAGATAGTTCCCTAAAGGCAGTTGCTAAAGTTGAGCTGTTAAAATATAGCTGTTTTAAGCTGGGTATGGCGGCACATATTCGAATCCCAAGCACTCCGGGAGACTGAGGCAGGAAGATTGAAAACTCGAGCCTCGCCTGGGCAACTTAGTGAGAACTTGTCTCAAAATGTAAAACTTTTAAAAAGGATTGGATATGTAGTCCATGATAAAAGCCCTGAGTTCAGTCTTCAATGCAAAAAAAAGAAAAAGAAAAAGTAGAGAAAGAGAGAGCTATTTAAATGGTTTTTGCTCCTTATACTCACTTTAAATGACTAATAACTTGAATACCCCTCTTTGGAAACTGAGAGACTCAAGCTTCTGCTTTGGATGAAATTCTCAACACCAAAGCTGGGCACAAAAAAGAAATGGGATAGAATAGGGCTTATTCTCATTTGGGGAAGTATGGAACTGGAACTGTCTCACAGAAAACATTCACAGTTCAACGGAGCCACCAAATCAAGCCATGTCTTGCACAGAGATGGAATCAAGGTTGTTAATAAGCTGATCTTAAAGAGATGATCTTGGATTATCCAGATAGGTCATATATAATCACAAAGGTCCTAAATTGGAAAAAGGAAAGGCAGAAGAGTCAGAATCGGAGAAATGGCATCATGTGACAGATTCAGCCAGCCATTGCTGTCTTTGAAGATGGACAAAGAGGCCATGAGTCAGGATGTGATCAGTCTCTAGCAGCTGGAAAAAGTGCAGGACTGATTCTTCCCTCCCAGAGCCTCCAGAAGGAACTCAGCCCTGCCAACATCTTAATTTTCTTTTTTTCAATTTTGTTTACACTTATTTTTAACTACAATACTTTGTTTTTAGCCTAGTCATACCCTCTTCAGACTGCCAAAACTGTGAGAAATATTGTTTTGTTATTTTAAGCCACTAAATTTGTGGCAATTTGCTACAGCAGCAAATTAATACAACCATTGAAATGCTTTGGGGCATTTTTGGATTTCTTTAATGTTACCAGTTTATTTATGAAAAGCTAGCATGGAAGACAGTACTCATACAGTGTTCACGCACCTTCAAAATCATTCCCACGCATGCTACCATGGCTAGCTAGTTTCCCCTGATCACGAAATGACCCCAACACAAGGCTGGGGATGTAGCTCAGTGGCTCTGCTCTTGCCTGGCAAGTACAAGGTCCTGAGTTCAATTCCTGGTATCAGAAAAAAAATGACCCCAGCACAAATTGCTATACCAGAATTTCAGATCTGGGTTGGAGCTGAGAATTTCCATTTCAGCAAACTCCCAGATGATGCTGATGCTGCTAATCAGGAGACCAAACTTCAAGTCTCCCTGAAGTAGGAGAAGAGAAAGACGTGTAAAAACAATTAAGATACAGTGTGCTAACTAGAATGCCAGAAGTGCACAAATAGTACAGCAATCAGTGCAGAGGCCTTAAGACTATGCACTTGATTTGAGAAAGGTTTTAAAAAGAAGTGCATTAGGAAAAGGAAAACCAGAAAAAGACACAAGAAAGTGTGGGATGGGG
Organism: Heterocephalus glaber; assembly: GCF_000247695.1. The sequence continues at coordinate 7,202,586 of NW_004624829.1, read as the reverse complement.
AAAATCAGGGAAGGAGGACATACATCTGTCAGAGGGCGACCCATATGGAAAGACATAAAGTAGGAAACTCCTCTTACTTTCAAGACACTGAAAATATACAACTTGAGAAAAGGATGCCCATGGGCAAGTGGTGGTAAATGAAGCCAGAGAAGGAGACAGGCCAGATATGAAGATATGAGGGCCTTTCTGCACCAAACAAAGCAATTTGATATTATCCTAAATGTTAAAGCAGACCATTGGTGTCTATAAACAGACTTACACATTAGAGGGCACATTGGGCAGCTGTGTTGGATGAGTGAGACTGTGATGAAACCAGAAGCAGAGAAAGCAGTAAGAAGGCTCTTCTAGGAGTCCATCAGAGAAGCAGTGAGTATCTGAACTATGGCATAAGCAGTGGCTTGGAGGGTATAGCTAAAAGAGAAACATCAAAGTTACCGATTAACTTTTATAAATTTGGTTACCAATTAAATATGGGAACTGAGAAGGATTTTGGAGAACTAAAAGATGACTCCTAGGGTTTGAACTTACACATTGGATTGGCTAATGGAACAATTCAGCAAGAACAAAAATCCTGGAGGAGTCTGCCACCAGAAGAGGTTACATATCCAGCTATGGATTCACTTGAATGTATTAAGGTGCCCGGATCATATGCAAGGGAAGATGGTCAGATGATAGTTTTAAATAACTAAGAGTTGCCAGAACATCAAAGCACAAAATGAAATTTAATGTTACATTCAATAAACATGTTTAGTTACAGACTTTAAAAACAAAAGCAGTTCTGTGTTCTTCAGATACTTTTTGTACCACAATGTACAACGTCTTCCCACTCTTCCCAGACCAATGGTTCAGCTAATCTCTATCAGAGTCAATAGGATTGGGAATGAAAAGGGAGAATAGGAAAGGATTTGGTAATGACTTACTAGCAACAGAATATACTTAATGCTAAGTATTTTGCCTGAGGTAGATGCTTTTTCTTAAAGCACATGTTTTAGGGTTGGATACCACTTGATTCCTTCTGTCCTAAATGTGTACATGAGCATGTAGATACATCCTATCTTTACCCTAAAGACAGAACCAAGCGTGCTGATTGCAATGAAACATAAGCAAGGTATAGACTAAATCAGAGTTAGTGTTTTTAATGTTAAAAGACCATATAGATAATAAGTAAGAATTTAAATAATTCAGGTATATTGAGCTCTAACTAAAGCACATCAAATGGTATTACATATTAAAATGCAAATTAGATGTGGTTTAAAAAGTTAAAAATTAAAAGTTGACCATATAACTTAACTTAAATGACTATTTATAAAACAGAGGTTATAAAAATGTTGTATTCTGGAAGTGTTTTTTACAGAGTATTATATATTCAGAAAAGTATCACCTAAAGAATTACAGATAATTTTAATTTTTATTTATCCTTTCCTATATTGTATAAAAACTCAATAAGAAGCAAGTATTACTTTTATAAAATAAAACATAAAAAATATTTAAAGCTGTTTTTATTAACATAAAAGTATTTTAAAGTATATCATAAACTGAAAACCTAAGATTATGCAGACATTTGTCCCTAAAACAGATGTTTGCCCAGCTGTCTTCTCATTGTCTAAAATGCAACCAAGCAGCATCTACAGTGGTGTCAGTCTTGGTGACATATATCTAGGCTTAAGCAGAGCTGAGGGGCTAATAACTTGTTCAGATGTGATTGAAACATAAGAGATAAGTGAAATTTGGACTAAACCGAGAAAAGAATGTTTTTAGAATGCTGTTTCAGATTATTGAGGCCCATGAAAGGATGAGGTTAAAAGCATGATTTCCTCCAAGTAAGTCATTGCTAACTTGAGTCTCCTTGGATGCAAAAATAATAGACTATATAGTATAGTCACTATGGCTCTATATACTTCCTGAATACAGACCTGTCAGTCAAAGCATAGAGGTAAATCGTCAAGGTAAGAGCAGGTCACCATAGTTCAGCTATTGCACAAATGGTTCCCACAAATACAGGACATTCTAAAATAGTAATTTAGAAGAGAAAATCAGGAATGAGGATTTATGCTGTTAAGCAGAGAATTGTGCATATATACTGAAAATCTAGATAACAGCAGCCACAGATATAATGTCTACTTAAGCTAAATTCTCCACAATTTGCTCAAGGTTACAGTTTATTGAAGTTTATTGAAGGTTAATTATGCTTATAATTTGAGCATTAATGAAAAAACTGGGAAATGAGTATTTTAAGATGACAAAATCTGAAGACAGTATTTTAGTATTTTAACCTGTTTCAAAGGTGAATTCTCCCCAAATATAAACATCAAATATTTATAATTTGTTTTGAAAACATTTCACATTAGAACAAATTTTAATTGTATAGCTGAACACTTCATAATTATCTGACTACAGGGGATAAAGGGAGCAAAATGGTTTTTATCATTTGGCTACTGTTGTATAATACACCATCTCAGAATTCAGTGATTCAAAACCAAAAGCCTTTATATTATTGTTCATGGAACCACTGTGTAGTTCTTCTGACCTCAGCTGGGGTCCTCCTGAGTCCGCAGTTAGATTTGAGTTGTAGCTAAGCTAATCTTGCCTAGGCACTTTCATGTTTTGTGGTTGGATGACTGTAGGTTGGTCTAGGATGGCTTCGAAAGGGCAAAAACTGAGCTCTCCTCAATGTATTCTCTGCATTCCTGGAAGACAGGCCAAGTCTGTTGTTATGATGGCAGGGCTCTCAGAGTTGAAGGACACAAGGTCTCTAGCTTCATACACTTCTACCATATTCTGTTGTCCAAAAGCAAGTCACAAAACTGGCCCATATTCAAGGGAGTGAGAAAATAGGCTCCACCTCTTTATAAGAGGACCTGTAAAGGCACATAGAAAAGGGTGAAGAATTGAGACCAATTTTGCAATTAATCAGCCATGTGCATAAACCTGACATATCCAAGTCAAGTATTAGGGAAAATGTTTAAACATAAATGAGTGAAGGTCTGTTAAATAAACAGACCATCTCTTTCCTATTGTGTGACATGTGCCAAGAAAAAAAAATACACTAGTTTTATTCATTAGAGGAAAATTTTCTGTACTCCCACTTTATCTTGGCCAAACAGGAACTCTATCAATATTACATTTTTACCCAGCTCTGACCTTGAAAGATACCTAAAATATGACTGAGTTCTTCTTATTGGAAATAAAATATATGTCTATTGGCTATATTGTCAAATAAAAAATGTATTGTTTTACTCACATAATGTTTGTGGAACTGTTGTAACATGTGCCAAATTCTGACACTTTTCAGAGTGATTCAGATCCTCAAACTTTGCCAAGAAAATTTCAATACTTGAAGCATTTTTTTTCTGAATTTATCTATTTAATAGCCTACTTCTTCCCCTTCCTTTGTTTTTGTAGACACAATCTAAACAGATTGCACTTTCCCATTTGGGGTCCCTGAGCCATTTGAAAATCAAGAGTGCTTAGATTCAGAATAGCAACAAAAATATTTTTAAAACAGTATGGCATGAGCACTGACCAAGCTGAATACACTCTGAATTAAGATTCTGCTATGCACCAGGAGAAGTGCTTCAATGAGAACCCTCCACTGTTTTCTGGTGCACTGGGACTACTGTTGTCTAAAAAAATCTAAGGTACAGCAGATAGACTAATTTCTTTGACAGCTGAGGAAAAGGGAGCTGGCAACATCTACATCGTAACACCCAGAGTTTATTAGGGAGAAGGAGTTTCTCAAGGTTAGATTTTGGCCCTCGCTAGAGAGAGCCTGTGTCAGATCATCTTAGGTCTTGTCCCAAAGGACTGCCCAGAGGAATGAACACAACTCAGCAGATAGGAACTGTAGATATTGTCAGTCTCAGAGGCTGAGGAGAAAATAAGGAATTAATTGGAAGAGATATACATTTATATTCATCAAGGTAACTATAGGGAGAGATCAGGATCAATAAGAACAATTCTTACCAACCACAAAAGTGTTGACAAATTAATTCTGAAAACCTACAGTCAATCCCAGAAAGTACTAACCTAGTTTCACATAGTATCAATCATGTAATACCTTTCCTACTTTCTTCATCTGTCCTCCAATTCCTTGCACTCCAACTCTGGAGGATTAAGACCTCCACTTAATTAAATAAGAGAATAAGTTAAAGAAAAGGTAGGTAAGGCAAGAAGATGACCACAGCATTCTCTCTATCTGCTGGCCTTCCACCAGCCACAGCTAGGAAGTGGAGAAAGGCCTTACCTTTAAATTGATTTCATACTTTGATCATCGCATTTGACTGGATATTTTAAGTAACTATCTTGAGGGTTTTCCATCTATCTAAGAATATAGAAAAAAATCATGAGATGGCTCCAGTTTTCACCTAGGGCAAATAAAATTTTTAAAAGGGAGAAGAAAACAATAGGAAACAGATTTACTGTAAAATTACACAGCACTCTTCATCCTCCTTTGATGGACCAGTACAAAGACTCAGCTCTCATAGAGATTTTTCTCATGGACAAACAAAAATAAGAAAGAAATTAGTTATATAATAACAGGCAGTAGGTGATAGGGCATTAAGAAAAAGAAAGCAGGCTTAGGGGATATGGTGCCAGGGAGTAGGGTTAGTATGGTCATATTTTTTACATGTTAACTAAGGAAGGCATTTGAGCAGAGATATGAAATGACAGAGTCAGCCTTAAGGAGATCTTTGGGAAGATGGACCAGGTAGAAAAATCAGCAAGTGCAAAATACAGAGGTAAGAATATACTTCATGGTCCCAGGATTTAAAAAAAAAAAAAAAGCTGTATGGACAGGCTAGAATGAATGAGGAGAGAAAAGTAGACCATGAGTTTGGAAAATTCACCAGAAGTCTAATCATACATACTCACGAAAAAGGCATTGGACTTAAAATGAAATCCAAAACTATTTGAGGGCAAATTTCCATTTTGAAGTGATTACCTTGGTTACTGTGTGCAGAATGAATGATAGCCCACTGAGAATGGAAACTGACCAGTGACTAAAATCATGAGGCAGCTGCTTCTAAATCACCTTACAGAAAAGGAAGACTGTTAAACCCACCCATCTCCCAAATCTACTGATTCAGAATCTTGTGGGAACAGGCAGAGAATGCTATTTTTAGCTGACTCTCCAGGAGATTCTCTCATGTTGTCAGAATCAGGAATCACTCCCTACATAACAGTGACCACTTTATGAGTGCTCACAAGAAAGTTTAATGCTCAATATCAGACTTACACTCTCCGTGAAATGTTCATGCTTTTAACTTGCCTCTTTCTTTTAACCACCTTTCATTCATCATTACCAACTGTCAGTGCAGGATTTAATATTGATGCAAGTTCAAATATTTTTTGGTTTCAGTTTTAACTTGAGTTCAATTTTACTATTTTTCCTACCTTCATTTTCCCTTTTCCTGATATTTATTTTTAATATTTACACATCCATTTTATTGTTCTAAAGGATTAAACTGAAGCCTCAGTAGTCTTCAGAGCAATAGAATGTACCACATATAAATTTAATTTAAGCTTATATCCATTAAAGCTTCACGTCTTCCCTGATATAAGTCAGGAATTCACATTATTTTTCTCTTAAACAAGCAATAACTGTATTTCTATTTTATACATACTGCCATCAATCAAACAGTAATTGAATGAGTTCACAACTGATTCCATTTAAAACTTTTTCTCTGGCCTGTAATCCTAGCCGTCTGAAAAGCTGAGACAGGAAAATCACGAGTTTGAGACAACTTGGGCAATTTAATGACTTAGAAAGACAATCTCAAAAATAAGAAGTGAAAAAAGGATGAGGATGTAAAGGGGAGGAGGGAGAGAGAGAGAGAAGGAAAGAAAGAGGGAAGAGATAATTCATCTCCTCTACCTTGCTTATTAAGGTAACATGTATTTCCTAAACCTAACTAAAATTATTGTTTGAAGTCTTTTTTAAACATATGAAGGTTTATTGTGATACTGATTTTTTGTACAATATATCATTAATGGTTTCATATCACATTCAACACTAGTGAATGTCATTTAAAAAGGGAGAAGTCGGTCTGGTTAGCCACGCCCACCTGCGACCAGAGAGACAGTGAGGACCCCTAGACACACCAGCCAGCAGCTTAGCCCGGGGCGGGGGGGGGGCTGCAACGCCCACCCCACCCCTGCCTCTAGCCTCCTGGCTATGCCACTAACCTGGTCCCACACTACAGAGACATAGGGGGGCATAAAGGCCATTGTCCTGAGCTGCAGAAGTGAACAACAGATAGAGGGCCTCTCACAGGGTCCTTGATGGAAACTGAAGAGCACTGAAAAAGTGAAGAGAATCTCTGCAATAAAGGCACACCAGACCACCATGCTTGATAAGTTACAGGGATCATCACCTCCAATTGGAACCTGGACTATATTCAGGGGAAGGGCAGCTGGAACCTGCAGTAGAGGTTTGCAGAGTTCAACCCTGCAAGAGGGCAGTGAGCTCAACTTGGGACTTGCAGCCAGAAATCTGCCTGAATTTCACAGGTCAGCAACTGGTTTGCTGAGACTCATTGACATATTTCTGCACACTGCTGCCCTCATTGTCTACTGTGACAGCAGAGACATACCCTGAAGGATGCCCTTCATTTTTATCTTTTATTTGTTATTTTCTAAATTATTATTAGTATTTTTTTGCTCTTATTCTTAATTTTTTTCTTTTTCTATTCTTTTCAAATTTTTATTTTTCTCTTATTTCTTTCTTTTCTCTTTTCTTTCTCTCTCTCCCTGCCTTGTGCCCTTGCTGCCTCACATTGTTCTTCATCTCCCCTTGTGTTCCTGTTGTGGCCTAATTTGTATTTCTTATTTTCCTTTTCTTCTCTTTTTCCTTCTCTCACCTGTGTCCTCTGGCATCACTGCTAACCTTCCTCTGTCCTTCTACCTACCTATCTCTCCCTTCCCAACTCCTTCTAACGCCCCATTCCAAAGGGTAAAGTTGCTATATTGAAGAGTTTATTCACTATAAACATATGTTGGGTAGGTCCTCAATTTTGATTTAATTCACACAGTTAAAGGTGATAGATTAATAACTACCA
>NW_004624829.1:7069034-7170489 GCF_000247695.1 Heterocephalus glaber | reverse complement strand
AGGATGCATTATGTAAAGGTACAATTCCCAGTGAGAAATGTAATTGTGTTGTATACCTACAATGTACCAATAAAAGAATTTAATAAAGAAAAAAATCTGTATTCTTTAATTGAAAGATTAATCATAAATCTTTATGGGATGCAGTGTGATGTTTTGGGACATTGTATTTTGTGTTGATCAACTGAGGATATTTAGGTTATCTACCATCCCAAATAATTACAATTTCTTCATGATGAGAACCTTCAAAATTCACTCTTCTAGTTATTTTTAAATTTTTTTAAAGTTAGTACATATTTGTCATACATAATGATCACATTCATTGTAGTGCATTTGTACCTGTACACAATGTATCTCGATTCTTATTTATTCCCCATTCCCCTACCCTCCCTTCAATCCTTCTTCCCCTCCTCATTTACAAAAGCTTTGTTTCCATTTTTTCTTTTTCTCATTTTTTTCCTCTCCCTTCCTTCCTTTCCCCCATCCCCCTCCCTAGTTCCCCTACCCACTAGCCAATCTTTCTGGAGTGAGATGGAATATCAATGTTGTTTTAATTTGCATTTCTCGAACGACCAGTAATGTTGAACATTTTTTCAAATATTTATTCGCTGTTTGTACTTCTTCATCTGAGAAATGTCTATTCATTTCAGATGCCCACTTAGTTCATCTTTCAATTTGGGAGATCTACCTTTTAGTTCTTTATATATTCTAGATGTCAGACTTTTGTGTGAGGAGTAGCTGGAAAAAATTGTTTTCAATTCTGTGGGTTGCCTCTTCACATTGTTGATTTCTTTTGCTGTCCAAAAGCTTTTTAATTTGATGTGATCCCAGTTGTTGTTTCTTTGTAATATTTCCTATGTGATCAGGGTTTGGCTCATAAAGTCTTTGCCTGTACCTATGTCTTCTAGAGTTTTACCTATTCTATCTTCCAGCAAATGCAGTATTTTTCTTTTAATATTTAGATCTTTAATCTATTCCAATTTTAGTTTAGTGTGTAGTGAGAGATATGGGTCAATCTTTGGCATGTGGAAAGCCAGTTTTCCCAGCACCATTTATTAAAGAGGCTATCTTTCTTCCAGTAAAGGTGTTTGGCCCCTTTGTCAAAGATAAGATAGCTGAGTGTGCTTGGAGTTGTTCCTGAATCTTTTATTCAGTTCCATTGATCCATGGGTTTGTTTTGTTTTGTTTTGTTTTGTTTTGTTTGCCACTACCATGCTGTTATTTTATTATTGTAGCTTTGTAGTATAACATCAAATCAGGAATTGTGATGCTCCCTGCCTTGCCTCTGTTCCCCAGAATTGTTTTTGCTATTCTAGGTATCTTCTAGTTCAATGTGAATTTCAGGATTGTTTTCTCTAGTTCTGTGAGTTATGCTATTGGTATTTTGATTGGGATTGAATTAAATCTGTATAACAGTTTTGGAAATGTGGCCATTTCACTATATTGGTTCTGCCTATCCAAGAACGGGATACATCTTTTCTTTTTCTGATGTCCTCTTTAATCTCTTTCAGAGTACTGTAATTTTCAATGTATAGATCTTTCACTCCCTTTGTTAGATTGATTCCTCAGTATTTCACTTTTCTTGATGCTACTGTGAAAGGTGTTGTTTCCTTAATTTCTCTCTCAGGGAATTGTTATTTGTGTACAAGAATGCTATTGATTTTTGAATGTTGACTTCTATCCTGCTATGCCACTGAATGTGGTTATTAATTCTAGGAGTCTTTTGGTGGAGTTTTGGGGGTCTTCTATGTAGAGTATCATGTGATCAACAAATAATGATAATTTAACATCTTCTTTTCCTATCCATATTCCTTTTATTTCTTTCTCTTGTCTAATTGCTGTGGCTAATGTTTCCGGGACTATATTGAACAGGAGTGGTGACAGTGGACATCCTTATCTTGTTCCTGATTTTAGAGTGAAAGCTTTCAGTCTTTGACGGTTTAGTATGATGTTGGCTGTTGGCTTGATATAGATGGCTTTCATCAGATTGAGATAAAGACCTTCTCTTCCAATTTACTTCGGGATTTTCTCATGAATGGGTGTTGGGCTTTGTCAAATGCTTTTTCTGAGCCTATTGAGATGATCATGTGCTTTTGTCCTTAGTTCTGTTAATGTGGTGCATTATATGCATTTGCTTGTGTGTGTTGAACCATCCCTGCATCACTGGGATGTCAAATTACATAATACAATGTTATTAAATACAATCACTCTCTATGTAATAGAAAAGCAGAATTTATTTCTCCTGTTTGGCTGTGACTTTATATCTATTAAACAATTCTTTTCCTTTCCCCCTTCCCCTGCTTTACTTTTGGCCTCTGAAAACTACTATTATGATCTTTTAAAAATTTTTACATATGGGCCGGGGATTTAGCTCAGTGGTTTCGCTGCCTACTGCACAAGCTCAAGGACCCGAGTTCGATCCCAAAAAAAACAAAAAACAAAAAATTTTACATATATTGTAATCATGCAGCGTTTGTGTTTCTGTACCTGGCTTACTTAACTTAACATTAGACTATGGAAGTATAATAGATAATGTGAAATAGGAAGAAAAGGGGCAAAGGAGAAAGGAAAGAAGGGAATGGAATTAATATGAAAAAATAAAAAAATGGAACAAAGTCTTTGTAAATAGGGAGGGATGGAGGGGTTGAAGGGAGAGCAGGAGAATGGGGAAAAAATAAGAACCAAGAGAGATTGTGTAAGGTCCAAATTTCCAATGATGAATGTCATTATATTGTATACCTAAAATGTACCAATAAAATTACTTTTTTAATTCCCTTTATTGGAAGATAAAAAAAATAGGCACTGGAGAGAGGCACATGTGTTACTGCAAATGATAGGATTTGTCCTTTTATGAGTGAATAATACTCCATTATTTATATATACTATATATATATTTTATATATATATATATATATATATATATATATATATTATAAGCCAAAGTTGTTCTTACAAGTGTATGGATGTTTTGCCCTTTATAAACAATGAACTAGAATTCTGAGCAAAACTTAAACCATTAAAACATATGCAAAGCTTCTTGTTTGCAATTACACTGAGAGTTTAAGGAGTTTTTTAATGATATAATTCAAATACCATTTAAAGAGGAAAATCTGTCAAACATATTATCCATAAATTATTGTATCTTCTTCCCTTGGAGTATTTGCCTATTGAAACTGAGACATTTTTATATCAGAATGTTGTCCTTACACATAACCCCGAGAAATCAGCTTCCTTTCCTATTTGGCTGGATTTGCTTTTGTTGTTCACTGAGTACACTTCAAATTATTTTATAAATAAATTATAACTTCAGTTTTTGAGTAATGAAAGCATGCTTTACAAAAAGATGTCAATTTCTATTGCAGACTGTCCATACCCAGGAACTGCCCTCATTCAGCACTTCCAATATATCTGCTTGAAATATTTTCTTGTTTACAGCTGAGAAGCATAACCTGAAAGCTCTTAAATATTATTTGGTAAAATTGTTGATAAGATAAAGGTATTGACTTTCCATTTATTCCTATCAGATTTAAGAAGCTATCTTGCTACACTTGAAAAGCAGCCTTTACAGATTGATCTTTATTTAGTGACTTTAAACAAAAAGTTAAATGGTTTTCCATTCAGTCCCCTCCTTTAGGACATAGAGACTCTGTCCTTCAATCTCATTGCTCTTTAAAATTGCTAGACTTGTATTCAATTGGCAAAAGAGATTCAGTTTCTGTCAGCCTGTAACAGTGATTGGATATAAAAAGGTTTGGGTTTGGAGATTTAAAAGAGATGGACCTTTGGAAATTGATTGAATTCGTGGGGGCCTGTTAGAATTTGACTACCTCTTACATAAATCTTTATGAGATTGACAATGAAGAATTATGAACTGCACAATGAAGGAGTATCAACACACACAATGAATACCAGGAAACAGGTTGAAACGTCTCCATTTAAGCCACATGCCATCTGGCCCAGAAGCAGTCATTCTCCCAGAGTGACACCAAAGGTCACAGGAGTGAGAGCCGTATGTCCCGCTGCCAGGCTCCTGGATTTTATTTTTCATTTAGCGGAATCTGATCTGTCATTCCTCTGGCTCCTGTGGGCTTTAAATTCACATAATCAACATATCACTGCCAGAGACTTAGTAATAGCTGATGCAGTTTAAAGGTGAGTGGAGAATAATTGTATTCCCATGCCAGATGCCTTTGGTTCTGCAAAGAAATAAAACGTCCATCTCAGACTCCCAAAAAGTAAGCCAAATTGCCCTGTGTGTGAAGGAGACCTCACCTCTCCTCCCAAATGTGCTTCTAGCTATATTTTACATCCTGGGAGAGCTGGCCCTTTGCAAGAGTTCAGTACAGTGGTTCTCAAAATCTGGTCCACAAACTACTGGGGAGTCCCAAGGCCCTTTCTGAGTGTCCTAGAGGTCAAAACTCTTTCCATAACAATACTAAGATGTTATTTGTCTTTTTCACAGTTTGGCATTTGCAATGTTGGTACAAAAGCAATGGTGGGTGAAACCACTGGCACCTTAGCCCAAGCCAAGCCAAATTACACTAGTAGTTGCAGTATCTTTCCCTACCACACAGTAAAAAGAAAATTCCAGTCTCACTTGTAATGTCCTTGATGAGGCTTGAAAAATTATTAATTAAATCTCAAACCTTTCATACATGTCTTTTACACTGTGAGTGACAAAGTGGAAAGTACACATACATTAGTTCTGCTTCATACTGACTTACAACAGCTGTCTTAAGGAAAAGAAAAGCTTTTTTGCCATCATTTGAGTTGGAAAGTGCACTATTTGCTTTTCTTGTGGAACACTATTTTTATCTGAAAGAACAACTGACAGACTATGGCTATTCAAAATTGGGTACTTGGCAGACATTTTCACACAAATGAACCAAGTTAGCCAGTTATTTCAAAGAAAATAATCAACAGTATTTGTTGCCAAAGTTAAAATTGAAGCTTCCAAATGGAAATTGGAATCTTAATAATCTTGTATCTGCAACAATAAGTGCGACAACTTCCCAGCACTAAAGGCTTATCTGATAAGATCAGTGATAATTAATGATGAGTGTGATGTTTTAAAATTGTATAATGAAATATGTCAATATTTGGAAAATCAGCATAAAATCAGTCAGCTGATATTTTCTGAATGCCCAGTGGTTGACATAACAAAGTCGTGAATGACTAAATGACCCATCTAAGGTTAAGATAGCAGTGGATTTCAGTCAGTGTAACAAAGTTTGAAAATTTCATTGTTATGTTTCAGATTCCTAGTCCAACCAATCTTTCGGAAACTACCACTTACTGAATTTTTGTTTAGTTTCAAAGAAGAATAGCCACAATTATCTAAAAGGCTATTCAAATATTGCTCCCCTTTTCCAACAATATATATGTATGAACTGGGATTTTCTTCCAATATTTCACCAAAACCAATATTATAAGAGATTGAATTCAGAAGCAGATATGAGAATCCAGCTGTCTTCTATCAAACAGACATTAAAAAGATTAGAAAAATTTAAAACAATTCCAAGCTTCTCACTATTTTTTAAGAAGATATATTTTTCATAAAAATGTCCAGCGTATGTTGATATGTGATGGATTTATTGTTATTTTTAAATCAGTTTAAGATATTGTTTGTTTCTTGATACACTTCACATAAACAAAAGCTACTTGGGGTCCTCAATAATATTTAAGAAGGTAAGTAAATCTTTGAGAACTGGTGTTCTGGGTGACCTTCAATGTCCTTTCACCTTCCCTCTCAGAGACACTGCTTTCTCTTCTCATATCCAATCCATTATCCCAAACTCTGTCCCATCCAATCTAAATGGCCTAGAACTTCCCCCATCTTCTAAATTGACTTATAGTGGCATGGAGAAGGAAACGACAGATCAAAGTCAGTAAAAATGCCTAGCTCTATGTCATACACCTAATACATGGTATCCCATCTAATTCTCACAATAGCCTTATGAAGTAATAATAATGATGATATGGCCAAATAATGGGGCAGCAGGACACCTGGGGAGCCAATTTTATTACAAGGGCTGGCAAAAACACATACTAGCTAGGAATTATCTATAAACCAAATAAATAAAAACATCTTACAAATATAACACTGTTAATTTTCAAATACATATGCATGGTGTTGTACTTAAATATAACTTGTAAAGCATTAGCAAGTTCATAAAAGCTTCCCTTGATAACTGCGTTTTTTAGAATTTCAATCACAATGCACCTATGGGAGATATAAATTTTTTTGACAGTAAAGAGGGAACAAAGGGATCCTCATCTTGGAAAAAGTTGAGAATCATCACACTGCAGTGTTGTAACTCACTGAAGCCACAGTAAACAAACTCAGTGCTTTCAGGACAATGCTAGGCTACTTGGAGCAATGCTCTTAACCCTAAAAGCCCAGCTTTGCCAACAAATATTGGAAACTCCAGTTAGGGACGTCCACACAGAGAGATAAAAGTCAACTCACAGCCTGATACATGACAAGGTTAGATGAAGCAACATGACAGAAAATGCTGTAAGGGTTCTGGGGATGGCCTCGTGCATGCTAAGCAAGTGTTCTACCACTAAATTATATACTATATCCCAGCCCCTAGATCTGCATCTTTAAGGATAGAGAGAATTTAAAAGAACAGAAAAGAAAGCAACCCACCTTCCAAGTTAAAGGAGCAATATGGACAGAGACATGTAGAAAGGGCAACATGCTTGACTTAATAGAGGGCTCAAAGAAAGCAGTGGGAGATTTAATTGGTAAAGGCAGTTTAGAGCCAAATGTCAGAGGACTGGACAAACTAATGAGGAGTATAAACTTATCCCTACAGGCAATTCAAAACCACCAAGTAAAGAAAAGGAAGAAAGCAGGGTGTGGGGTACATTGGCGAACTGGGACCAGAATTGGAAAGTGGTATTAGGAAGCAATTTACAGTTTAGGACCAAGATTGTTCAGTTCTGACTGGAGAAAATAGAAGCCAAAAGGAATGAGCACAAGGGAGACAATGAAGGGTCACACATGGTGACCAAGGCGATGGAGAGGCAGCAAAGAGAGAAGACTCCAAGATTGCAGACCCAAGAGAATAGAACGTGGTCCAGTTACAGAGGAGCCATTTGCCTGGGGCACTTCTGCTTACTCTATATCCTCATAAATTTGATGCTTCTCCATTGGAAGGAAAGAAGCCTGTACTTACTGATATGAAGGAATTGAAAGTTGGTCTGGTAACATAATTAGAGCTTACATTTGAGCTTACATTGGTCAGTTCTTCAGCTGTTTGCAAAATGCCTGCTCCCTCTACTGCAGGACAGGACGATCTGGATTAACTTTAAAGGCTGCATGGGCTCAGTCACTACCCAGCCCACTTCCAGGCTGCTCTCCTCACTGAGCAGTTCTGCTGGAGTCTCCCTGGGTTTGGGGATTGACAAGATATATAGGCTTGGCTTTATTTTTAAAGCTGCTATCTTAGACGGGGGGGGGGCATTGGTTTTATATGCACATCTTGACCTCCTGACCTATGACTCAATTGTACTCAGCTTTACACCAGGGCTGTGGGCAAGCAGCACTTGCCTCCAATCTCGCTGTTGTATCTCCAGGCCTTTTGAACTCTAACTTATCCCTCTCAGTTAGAGACCAAGATCAGATAGGCTTTTGGCATAGTGCTAGTCCAATTCTGGAAAGGGTGTAGCAATAGTTAAAAGGAATTGTAGAAATGACAACAAGAAGAGAAAAGCTAAAGATGGAAATTTTTCAGCCTGGAGAATGGAAAGTGGGGGTCACAAGGATGAGCTAATTGTCTTCAGGTACAGAAAAGGCTTGGCTGGAAAGAGAAAGCCTGGCTGTCCTCCCATCCACCCAAGGGCAGACCAAGGGCTTAGTTACAGCATGGGGGATTTACGTAACATAAAAGAATTTCTTGAACAAATGCGGAAATGGATTTTGGAGGGGTTTGGTGTAATTGCCTTCACGGGAGATGGCTAAGAATAACATAGATCCTCTGGAGGAACAGAAGGAAAAGAGGTCTTTTGTGGACAAACAGGACGAAGTTTGTCGCCCCTTCCTTAGGTCTCAACCTTTTCTTTTTACTGTAGAAATAGAAATTTCCATACTTGGTTAGGCCCCTGCTGAAGAGGTCTGACCCCGTTTCCAGAGCAAGAGTTCTTGGCCAATTCCTGATATTTTTAGAATAAAATCAGCTAGTAAAGTCGTTGTCCCAATGGCCACCAGAGCATTGTAGTGGTGATAATTCCAAAAGCCATAGAGGCAATTTCTGACAAAATGATATCCTAGGCAGACTCGAAATTGTTTCTTTAACTAAAGGGTTGCATGGCTGGTTTTTAATTAGAATGGATTAATACAGTGTTCCCATTTATAAAAGCCAAAATTGAAAGGAAGGAAATGCAATGAGGTAATTTAAGTGAGGAAATTATCCTCTGGAACCTCTCCCTCCTAAATACAATCCTTAAAAAGAGGGAAAATTAATAAATTTTGTTATTCATTATATATCCTGATAATCTCTGTATATAAAACCTCAAGGGTATTTCATAGTTCTATAAGCTTCTAGTGTTGTGTGTATGTACATATATTTTCATGTTTACATATTTTTGCATGTATATATATGAATAATCAGATTAACCCATGCACAGATTGTATATGACAGTATATATAGGCATAACTTTTTCTTCTATTTCCTGAATGTCATTAACATAAGACTCATCAGAGGACCTTTGTCCTCTCAAGTGATTGATTTGGTAAAATCAAGAAGTTTGCATGCTGGTGCTTAAGATGACCTACACGATCCCCCACTGCAGAATTATGACATGTGTTATTGGGTTTTCATTCCAAGAAGCAATGGGAAGAAGTTGATAAGCTTTCTCTTTCTGTCAGAGCACCATTCCTTGATGTATACAATTGTAGAAAGGCATTAAAGGGTGATAGAAAGGAAGAAGGCCATATGTGTTTTGTCACGTAACAACATGAAGATTCGACCACTTTTTCTTTAACTGGGGAGAGTATAATGCCTACATATAAGTTCCAAAACCACCAATTCCCAAGTCTTGTCAAAACAATTTTACCTTGATAGATCTCAAGTCTATCTCCACCCCCCCGCCCCCACATGCCACCATGGATTACTGCAATGGCCTCCTAAATGGTTCCCCAGGTTTTGGTCTTGTGCCTGTCCAAGTATTCTGAACACTAACACCAGTTAACTCTTCATTAAATAGGAACTTAATCATGTCATCGATTCAATTTCAATTGTTCAGTGGTTCCAACATGCCTGCAGGATGGAAACAAAACTCAGCCTCATGACCCCTCAAGACCGCTCTGTATCTGACAAACCTGAGCTACATTCCCAGCTTTGTACAATCTTGTTAGAATACTATTTTTCAGCATGTTTCACAAAACATAAAAGTATATACATGCTTCTTTTGACCAAACAATTTCACTCTTTAAGTGTTTATTCTAAGGAAACAACCAAGAGGAAAGAAAAACTCTACACAGTGAGATATTATCCCTATACTGTTTATAATGGTTAAAAAAAATGAAATCAAGAATTTCTAGCAATAAATGATTGACTAAATGACATCACAGAAACTCTAAAGAATATTATGCTGCCATTACAAATAGAAGATTATGAAGCATCTCTGACTGTAAACCAAAGCTGTAAAATGAAAAAAGCTATGCAAACTCATACTATACTGTGTAAAATTATACCATACAATTATGCATGGATCCAGGAAGAAGCATGGAAAAAGACAAATACAAAATAAATTCTTGGAAATTTTAAGGTTGCAGGATTATTAGAGAAGATTCTTTCTTTAATGTTAATGTTGTTCATTCATTCACTTCCTCCTCTACTATATCATGTTTCTCTTATTTAGTTTCTTATATATCTCCATGAGCATAGGCTCTGTGAAGGCAGGAACCTTTGTTTTGTCCACTGCAATACCCTCAAGCAGCCCCTAAATAGTGGGAAGCACATAGTAAATGATCAATATTTATTTTTGTAATAAAGACTCAATGTACTCAATATATACCGTAGGACCTATAACGTGCCTGCACTGTTCCAAGTGCTGGAAATATAATAGAGAACAAGACAAAGTTTTCACATTGTGAAACTTACACAACAGTGGAAGGAAACAAAAACTAGGAAAGAAAGGATGGACGTTGGGAAGGGGTAGAGGAAGGGAGGGAGGGAGGGAGAGAGAGAAAGAAAGAGGGAGAGGGAAGAAGGGGAAATACTAGCAAGTACTGTTACAGTTGAAATAGTACTAGCAGCTGTGTGGGAAGGTATTAGTCAGGAGAAGTAATGGACTCTATCGTTTAAAGATCTGATTTCAATAGCATTATGTAAAAGGCATGCAAAGTGCATTTCAGACAAAGCAGCAAAGGCCCTGAGACTGAGAAGACAGAGGAAAGCTTAGTAAAGATAAACAAAAAGAAGACCAACTTGGCCAGGAAAAAGGTAATGAATAAGTGATAGTGGAAGTGGACAGCCAGGCCATGGAGAGCCTTTGGGTCAGGGTAAGTTGTTTGAATTTTGTTGCAAATGCAATGAAAATATCGCTGAAGGGTTTTCAGGCAGAGGAATGACTATGCTGTTATAATATTTTTTAATGTTTGGGGTTAAAGTCACCAAAGTCCTGGATTAATCAAAATGCAATATAGCAGCTAGCATCCTGCTTCATGTGTTATAAGCAGACACTAAATGACAGGTATTTTTCCTAATTCTACAGTAAATATCACCAGTGGATCTGAGTGAAAGAGTACCTTTATTATTACCATGTTTTGTAGAGTAATTTTAATATACTGGATACTTTAAAATGGTTTTTACTCCATGCTTATAATAAAATCAAAGCACTGAACTTTAGTTCCTAAAGAACTGCTTATGATCGCTTCTCGGCCTTTTGGCTAAGATCAAGTGAAGAACTACTTATGCTTAAAACAGCTTTTGATTGATTTCTTCCCAGCAAGCAATGTGCATTAACTCAAACTCAATCTGCGCTGGAACTTAGGTGTGTCTGCAAAGTAGAGTTGAAAGGCGAATCTCCCAGGACTGAGTTTGGCTTTTGTTGATAAGTTAAAATTTCCTCTGGAGCATTCCTGACAAATCCACTGTAGTGTTCTTCTAGATGTATTCCCATGAAACTTTGGAAGGTGGACAGAGATACATTCCCTTCATCTCAAGTGAATTCACCATGGGGTAGGTCATGTGTTTAGGAGAAATAAAAAGTACCAAATGCTGATGCACACTGTTTCATTAAAATAACAAGGAAAATAGGATTGGCTTTTGCATGAAATACCACCTCCTTATATTCACCAGTTTAAAAGGAATCTTTAGATTCTTTAGTTGCAGACATGACTGGGCAAAGGCAATAATTCATTATAGAACTTTGTCTAGAGTAGCAATTCTTTCAAAATAACATATATTTCCCATTAAAAAATAAAACAAACTTCAATTAAATGTGGGTGACTCAGATGTATATCTACTTTCCTGCTCATAAAAATGACACTAAAATATATATTTTTTAAAAGGTATAAGCCCACATGGACAAAACGAACAGGCACCCTAGTAGAGGCAAGCTGAAATACCCTATAAAATGCAAGAAGAACTCAGGATTTGTATGCTCTAGGAAACAGTGACTATCAGAATGCATGACAGGGTTAAAAACAAGGCAATTATCTGGGCATGGTGGCATATGCCCGCAATCCCAGCACTCTGGAGGGCTGAGGCAAGAGGATCACAAGTTGAAGCCCAGGGGCCAGGGATTTAGCTCAGTGGTTTGGCTGCCTGCTGTGCAAGCCCGAGGACCTGAGTTCAATCCCCGGTACCAAAAAAAAAAAAAAAAAAAAAAAAACCCCAAACAAGTTGAAGCCTAGCCTGGACAATTTTTCAAGATCCTTTCTAAAACTTTTTTTTAAATTTTAAAGTGTACCATACACAAAGAAAAGTGACAAACAAAGAAAAAGTAATTGCTTGAAAGTCCCTAAACTATCTATAGGCAGGGTTGCAAAGGTTATGTTCTGTAGAAAAAGTGATCTAGAGACTTTCTTGTTTCCAACAACAGAGAGAATGGGGGCAAGCAGCGCTAAATCTAGGTTAATTTCAGGGAAGTCTGCCAACCAAACTGAAGGAATACCCTGGCCAGGAAAACTTGTATAGTCACCAAAGCTATATGTTTACCTAAAGGAGCACTTGGACCCTGCTGGATTCAAAGCCAGCACTGCTGCTTAGTAGTTAAACAAACATGGGCAAGTCATTAACCTCTCCAGGCCTTTGTCCCCTTACCTATAAAACGGGGATAGTAATTGGTATCCGATTTGTTGTAATACTTAGATAGCATAAGTAAGGCATTTAGTGCTTGTCAGGAACATGGTACATGAGTGACAAATAGTAGCAAGTATTATCCATGAGGAGCAGGTTTTGGAGCCCTTTCTGAAACTCAAGATGAAAATACCACCAAGTAAACTGACTCCTTTAACATGGACATAATTTTTTGACAGACTAATATAGAAACATAACCTAAAATCTGCAGGAAGTCAGAGCAAAATCATGTTTCTGAACATTGCCCAATGGCTCGTAGTATCAGAGAATTGATTCCAAAGTCAGACAAAACTAATTTTGTTTCTGACTCCTCCACTTGCTAATGTGGTCTTGCTAATTCCCAGAAGTATCCCTTACCCATGCCATGGGAATAGCAACAGTGATTTACATAAGTGTTGTAAGGATATAATGAAGGGAAGGTCCTAGCAGGGTGCCTAGGATATATAGTATGTCAATAAACACAAACCATTTTCATCATGATTTTAGGCCAAAAACAATTATTCATAAATACCAATTGAAAATCTGTTAAATTTTAGAATAAATATACTCTGGGCTATTTTTGCCCATTCATCAAATGTTATTAGGGCATGAGAATTATTTGAATATTATCCAGGCACTGATTCCATTGACTTATAAATCAGTTTGGAAATGAACACAATGTACCTCTAGATGATAAACTACACTTCTCTTTGTGTCTACGACATTTATAGGCATTTCAGCCAAACCAGAAATGAACATAATATTCAATATATTTAAGGCACCTTGACTTGGAGAATTTTAACATAGTCA
Source organism: Heterocephalus glaber (assembly GCF_000247695.1). Next base: position 7,157,389 of record NW_004624829.1, on the reverse strand, counting down.
TTCAGCTCTCTCTCTCTCTCTGCCAGATGGAGTCTTACCCCAGAACTGTACTTTTGTGACTTGTTCATGGACACTTATCTTCATTTCTTGAACTCAGACCTTCCATTTATCACTCAATTATAGAAAGCATAAAACAAAAAAAGGACAACATTTTTATATAACAATCAATGGAGAAAGGAAAACAATTTCATATAAATTCTTTAAAAATACTGGAAAATATTATACTTTCTCTCAATAATATCTTATGTCATGGGATATTTTATTTACTTTCTCAATGGAATGTATTGTAAAAGCTTAGAACATATTGTAAGTCCATGGCTTAGCTACAGATTATTATATTCAGTTACCTACTTAATTGAGCCAATTAACAAAACAAAATACACATTCAATTGAAACATGTATCTAAACCATTTAGGAATAATTAAAATTATAGATCAGGCTTTCTTTCACTGATCACAAATTATTGTACTGCCTTTGTGGTGCTCATTTCCGGGCTCACTTTGGTGTGTTTATTAAAGCACGGTATTGTCAGATCACAGGGAGTATCTCATTTTCATTTTCGTATCTCCAATTCTAAAGGGGATTAAATTATCCAATTAAGCTGTTAATTAAAAAGACTCCTACAGCATAAACTGCAGGCTACCAATGGCATTTTCAATTTTCATTGTGCTGTGCTCAAAAGCAATTTTCCAAATTCAGAAGAGCTCAAAGTTATTGCCCTGGATTCACTTTAGCAGGTGTAGTTTGCAGTGTTACCTAAGAGCCCAACCCATTTCCTCTTCTTTCCTGGAACGCGGCTGGACTACATGGCCAAGGCTCCCCAGCAGTCAGAATTGGTCTCATGACTGAGTTCTGGCCAATGGAATAGGAGCAGAAGTAAATTTAGGCTACTTCCAGGGCTAGCCAAAATCCCCATTCTACCTCTTCCATGGCGTTTTCTCCTCCACCAGCCTCTTGCTGATGGGCACATATTGAGTCATGTGTAAAAAATGGCAGAATCACAATATGGAAGGAGTCTGAGTCCCCAGATCACCAGTTGGAGGAGAGAAGCTAACTGATCATAAATATCTATTATGTATGTAATGAAAACAAAGGGCAAACTTAAACTGGGTTAAACCATTGATATTATCTGTTTCTGTTGCTAATATGATCTTAATCACTAAAGAAAGCAAGTTAACTTGAAGGGCATGTAAATAATTTAAACCTAATTAGAAATATTATCCCCCTTCAAATTTTGATCAGGTCCAATTACATATATGCCTGAAATTCTAAGCAAATCCATTATCTCTTGAATCTCATAAAATTTATATTACATAGACCATAGCAAGAGAGATGCTGGATGTCTTGCCTCCATTCCCCCAAAGCTCCTCCTTCCTCCCCACATTCCAGAGATCACTTATAAACTCTGTTATTTATATGCATCTTCCTTCAATCACTACTCTACACACAAAAAAAATCTTATTTTATCAACTCAGAAACTAGAAACCTAGAAACTAGAGCAAATTCTCCAAGAGAGGCATCCCCAGGCCTTACCCAGTCATTTATTACCCACTAATTTTATATCATGTGATTATTTCACATACATGATGCTATGGCCTGCTACACAATGGGCTGGCCTAGCACCCTACAGTCCAACACTTTTACAGATCTTCAAAACGATCAGTGTCATAAAGCTTATTTAGAATAATCAACAAAAGTCTCTACTTGTGAGCTGAGGATGAGGCTCTTTTGGTAGAATGCTGGCCCAGCACACATAAGGCCCTGGGTTCCATCTCTAGCACCACACAAAAAAGAAGATTCTATAGATTTGTCTGGACTCAGCTACTGAGGTTTTCAGAGTCCTGTACCCACTCAGTCATTGTCTCAGAATCACCAGGCCCTTCTAGCTTTCTGAAATTCACTGGACAAAGAAGTTTTAGTAGTATGAGAGCAAGTAATCTAGAGAGTCAAGCCAATTAGAAGCAAAAGCACAGAGAATGTAAGTTAGGCCACCCAGTCCAAAGGTTTTGCTGGGATCTGGGCAGAGGGAGCACCGACAGTTTCTACCTGGAAAGAGTTGAATAATTCATCTCTGCATCCCAAACCATACCCTAAAGTACTTATATATCATCACACACCACTCAGTAGTATAATTATAACCATTCACGTTATCCATCTTCCATGTTAGACCAGACTGTTCTCTGAAACCAAAGATTGTATATTATCCACCTAAATATAGCTGGATTGGTGATTTAAATATAATGGGTGCTCAGTTACTGCATGCTGAGTGAAAGACTATAAATTGACTATAGATTGTTAAAGGAGTATGACAGCATATAGCGATTCTTTGATTTGATAGAATCCATAATGCTCATTGTCACTTTTGTGAGACTAGCCCAATCACAGTTGATAATTTCCTCAGGGGCATCTCTTTTCCTCAGTAAGAATACTCCTGTGAAAGCATTAAACCACATCTGCTGACTTACACTCTAGAAGAAAATATAATGACCACCTTGAAAATCTCTCATTGTGTATGGAAAAAGTTATTGCATTCAAATCCCACTTTCCTAAACTGAGAAAGCTAGAATACTACAGTACTTTCTGTACCCTTTTAGCATATATTGTGTAAAACAGAACCGAATGCCCATAGATTTAGCAGATTTTAATATCTTTTTTAAAAAAGAGAGAGAAACAGACCATCTTCAGCCAACTTTTTATTGCCCTTAAAATGATTGTACTCATCATTTTACAAATAAGGGAAGAAAACACAACCAAACTAGTCTCACAATGACCATTTAGATAAAAGATGCATAATCAAAGAAAATCTGTCTTCATACCAATGGGGTTCTGCTACTGGCGATAAGAATGTTGTTGTGTGAAGCAATCATATATTCTTCCATAATTTAAAAAGCAATCAAGGCATTATGTTTAAAATATCAAGGGAGAAGTCTATCAAATGCTACATGATTATAGAAATACTGATTGAATAAATGTACTTAGGAATAGGATAATCTAAATGATGAAAGTTAATCTAAAGGTCAGTAGCCCAAACCATAAAGACTCCGTATTTTCTGACTGTGAAATTCTTTAAAAAAAGTCAAGCCTCCCCATTTCTCTGGCATGAGCATAACCTGTCTGCCAAGAAATGACCCCTCGTTGCTTCTTAGTAATGCTTCAGGGCTAAATAAGATAAAATTTATGTGCTATGCTTTAAGCTTCATTGAGGCAAGGCACTAAATAAACTGCAGGATAATTTATAAATCCTGAGTTTGCATTAGTCATGTCCCAGTCCATCTCACAAAAGGAAAAAAATGGAAATAGGAGGCCAATGCTGAGCACGTGGTGAAAAGCTCAGCAATCTTTGGGCAATGGTGGTATGCCACTTTATATACAGAGAATCCTTGACTAATTGAGGCACATTTCACAAAATACTAAGTCCTTCCAATGCCCAGACAATAGTTCATTGGCAGAACATCTGGTATATGAATCAGGGAAGTATGTTATTGCACCTCTAGTCTGAGATCTAATATCTAATCTCCTTTTAATTTACCATAATTATTTTTGTAAAACTTCATGGCTCTCCTCCAGTGGATATGCTTAGTAAAGATTGCCAGAATCCTGTCTTCTTTTCAATGCCACATCCTTGGGCCAGTTTCTCCCTCACTTCCAGTTGCATTTTATCTTTTTCCCTCTACCATTTAATCAGTGTCTGTTTCTTTTAGCAATGTGTATTGGAGAGAAGGACAAGACGATTGTAATTTGAAGAGTTAAACACAAGCATTTGGAAATCCAATCCTTCTAGAAAATTGTTCTAGCTAGTAGAGATGATGCGGTATTCTACTTTCGGTTTGTTTTAATAATCATCATCCTATATGCCACTTTCAGTAACAAAGTTACATCAAGTCAAGTTAATTAGGACAAGGTAACTCTGCCATGCAGAAACTGTGAGAGCTTCAACTGATCACCAATTAGCTTTCCTGGACCAATGAGTGAGTTAATGATTTCTACTTCCAAAGTCATAATTCTACGCTTTTATCAAACACTTTCTCTGGCCTGCAGGAATGTGTTTATTTGGAGTTTGAAAAAGAAACCTAGAAGGAAAACACTATTCATATAAGCATGACAAACCTCAGCTAATTTTAAGTGCCCACATGTAGGGAAAAAAAGAGAATACTTTTCATGTCTAAACCAAGTCAGATGCTTACTCCAGATAAAAGGCACATATATTTCCAGCACCTTTGACCTAATGCTGTTTGTTTTTAGAAACTAAGGTCACATAAAGCCATGGCTAATAGGAGGTAAAGGTAGCTGCCCTTCACAAGTTTATCCATTTACAGAGGAGGAAGTCAAGGGGAAAATCACTCTCCTCTGACTAATGTAGTGTAATTGCCTCATGATGGCGCCCCCCAATTTTTCTCCCCTCAGAAGTTCCCATGGTTACAAAAGGACAAGGCACATACTTATATTTTTTTAAATGACAAGTCACAGGGATGCAAACCAAACTCCTGTGGTTAGTCTGAATTTGTCATTTTGCTTTTGAGAGTTTCCTATCAGCCCACTTAACCCTGCACCTCATACACAATGAATAATGGTTTGGGGGTGGGGAACGTCTATGTTAAGAAACAGAAAATTCCAGCTAACCACTTTAATGTCATTAGAATTTTACCTAACGCATGCACCCACGTGATAAGAGATAGAGGGGTTCACTTAAAAAAATAATGCTCTAAAGATCAAAGACATAGTACTGCTCTTTTGGACAGAATCTTTAAAAGACTTGAAGAGTAAAAATTATATTCCTTAGGTCTATGCAGGGAATTTTTAATTGAATCAATATATTCTAAATTTTCTTCAATCAAGCATTTTTAAAACAATTTTCTTCTAATGAGATGTAACATTAATAAAGGGGCATTTGTTCCCTCTTCAGTCCATTGTTTATCCCTTTGCACTAAAGGAAAATGAAAGCCACATGATCCTAATGGGAAATCAGAAAATCCTTCTGCTCATTGTAGAAGGAGCAGAATGCACACATGCAAGAGTCAGGAAACAAATGGGAGCTGGGACAAAGAACAGGGTCCAGCAGACAGCTCATCACCAAGGTTCATACAGACTAGAAAAACCTTTTGGACATTTCATCTCCTAGTTTCCCTGCTACATGACTAGGAGCTTGTACTTCTTCTGCAAAGATATATCTGAATGATGTATCCCCTTCTTTCCTATTTGATAAACTCAAATCCCTTAACCTAAGACTTTCTGCCATCTTTTTCCATGCTAACTTGCACAGAGCAATCAATGGCATCAGCCACAAGATGTAAGGCACATTTTCAGTCCAGTAGACTCCAAAGCTAAAGGCAAGAACTTCATTAAAAATTGTAAAATAGAGATCCAATGTATTTCTTACTTCACTATCTTAGAGCTAAGAAATATTGTGCAATGACTACCCATGAAATAAATCTAGCACTGTGTTCCACAGAGAGCAAGGCCTTCCAAGTGTCCATACACATGTCATCGTCTTTGAAGATTACACGTTAACTAGATTGAACATTTTCATGGTCACATTCTACTTAGGCACCCCGCAAAGCTATAGACTGAATTGGTATGTACCACCTAGCTGTGGCTAATACACTAAAATGGACAATAACAGCAATTCAGCAGACCACCTTTTAACAAAAGTAGCCTAGGGATTTATTTTTTGTTGGTTTTGTTTTCTCAAGAAACATACTTGGTTCATTTTATGTGTTCCTTTTTTTAAACCCCATGACTCTAAAAAGATATTGTTTAGATCTAAGCAAACTATCTATCCAAATAATGAACACGCATTAAAAACAAAAGTCCTCAGTGGAATACAAGCCTAAAGTAGTGGGTGATGAGTACTCAGTGCCACCTCTGCTGGCACCAGGCAGCTGTCTCAGTACTGCAGAAATCAGAGCTCCAGCTACCACAGTCTGCAGGAGTCTGCACCTCTGTTCATTGTAGAATTAGGTGGACAGTTAAAAGCTTTCTGAAATTCTTCGAAGTTACTAATGGCACCATTGACCCTGAAAAAAGACATGGCAAAACCTATGTTACTTAATTCATGTACATCAAAAGATGAAACTGTAACAGTATAATGCTAGAAAAGATCTTGGCATGGATTTAGTCTGTTCTCAAATGTAACCAAAGCCCCAAATCATTAATTTCCAAAGAAATTAACAGCATCGAGACTAGAATCAGCATCTCCTGAATGCCAAGCATATTCTCCTATTACTCTCCCAACATTTTTTAAAAATTAATTTTTTGTGGAAAGTGTAACTGACATAAATTTCCCCCATCTTAAATGTAGAAATCATTCATTTTTTTTCACATACAACTGTTACTTCCACTCAGATCAAGACGTAGGATATTCCAAGCATCCTAAGGTCTTCCACATGTCCCCTACCAACGGTATCTCTGAAGATAACTACTATTGTGACCTCTATCACCATAACTTTCCTGCTTTTGAACTTCATGTGAGTGGAATAGTTCATAGTTCATAGTCTTCTGTCTTTGACTTCTTTCGCTGAATATAATGTCTATAAGAGTCAATCATGTTGCTCCATTTCTAACTATATTTAAATAGTCCATTCAATCTATCTATAAAAAACACTATCTCTAAATTCCCATTAGATTTAGAGGTTTATATTTACTTAGAATTTGATTAATGCAACAATCAACTAATGAATAATATCTAGCTGTTACAGATCAGTAATTCTTCACTGGATTTTATTTGTAAACTGTAGTTGTTCTTGCAAGTTTCAGATAGCAGTAAAGACTGAATTTTTACTCAGCACTTTGATTGTAACCGCCTTTTGAAAGTGATATTTCCATTGTGTGATTTTTCACTGCACTCAAAATCTGTAGTTACTACAAATATCAGGAACAACTCAGGCAAAAAAAATTCATCCTCATCCATTTCCTACTCAACTGTACATTCAATGGGTTGACTAAAAATTCAGCATTCTTGGTCTCTGATTATTTCTTCCCTAATGACTTTGTTACCTGGGGGGAATTTGAATGAATGTAATGGCCTGTATCCACCAAATCCTCATAACCTCTTGTGCTTTAGCTGGGATACATGGAAAGCAATGCATATTTCATAGTGGGATTCACCCTAGGCAAGTATTAAATATAGAATGTAGCTGATAATCAGTAAGCATACTCTGTAAATTATCAGCTAAAATTCAACATTATAGGCAACTAGTTAGTAAAAGGAAATTAGTTTCTAAAAACTTATCTGTTGAGCAGTTCATCTACTGTGTGGCTTCTTGTGCAACATTTGTCAGTGGGAGCATATTTTAGACCATTAGAAACTGTCAGCCTTCATGATAGCTAAGCCCAGTGGGGGAGAATTTCCAACACACTGATTAGATTTTTATGCTAGTGGGTAATTTATAGGCAATTTTTGAATCATTTCTAAGGCAAGGTTTTAGAAATAAGATTTTAAAATATAAAAGAAATTTAGATGACTTTCTTGCATTATGCTAATGATTCATTTAAATATTAAATGTAAAGATATCCAGGTTCATATATTTTAAGCAAGCAATGAATAACTATAAATTATTATGATTTCTTAGATTTCTAATTATAATTATCTATCCTCTACTGTAGAAAAATTCTCCCAAGCTATAGACCCTAGAACAGGGTAAGTAATATCGACCTTAATTTTGGTTTGGCTTAGTATTTTATACATTCTAACAATTAAGATTGTAATTCACCATCTTTTTCCCTTCATATGTAAACAACTGTTTCAAAATGTGCTGCAAAGTGAAAGCCAAAATGCAGTGTCCCTGATTCAAGGGTATGAATTATAATTGCTAAATATCACCGTATACATTCCTTTGTGTTCAGAGCTATTCAGAAAGTGAGCATTCACTTATGTTTGTTGGTTGACTGTGTGAAAAAACAAGAGATATTAAATAAGATATTCTTTTATATGAAATAAATCAGAGCTCTGGATGTTTTAAGGAGAGCACATCGGATCACACACTGTTCAGAGACAATAAAATTTGTTTTTTGGCCTAGCCAAAAAAAAAAGCTGGATAAATTGCGTATTCCAGTTTACTGAGCATCCAGCATCTGCAGATTACTGCCTTTCAACAAGTAGAAGATAATGAATGGAGTTTAATACCAAAGCTATGATTTTGATTCCAAATCACTTTTGGAGTCTCACAGATCTCTTGATGTAGAACAAAACTAGAAACGTTACTAGTGCCTATCAGCAGAAATTTAGTTGAGTGCAAATTTCCAATGATGAATGTCATTATACTGTACACCTAAAATGTACCAATAAAATAAAATTTTTTTAAAAAAGAAATTTAGTTGAGAAAATACTGAGTAAGCCAGTTTCCTTCCAATGAAAGAAAAGACACTAGTTTCTGTTTGGCTAGGCCAGATTTTGTTGTCTGCAAAAGCAAGATCATGTGGTCCCCAGTACAGGCTTTTGTTCACACCACCATGCACTGAGATAGCTGGGGCAGGGCAACGAGGAGAGATACACAGTTAAAAACTGGTGGTGGCACCCATTTCCTCATATACCTAAACTGAGGGGGGCTGTGAGCACCAACTTGGACTTGTTCTCTGGCAGCTTCTGCTCTGTAGGAATTGCACCTCACCTGGAAGAGAAAGGCAGCCCAATAAATATGCTTCCACTCCAATTACACCTTTTATACTTTCGTAACTGTTCCAAATTATACATAATGATAATTTCACTATCAGTGGGTGACAAACAGTTCTAGTAGGCCAGAGAAACTCTTCATTAGTAGTAACATCTATTACTCCAATTCCCAGGTTAGATAGTTTTATCAATGTGAGTAATGCCACAGTTTGAGTAAATTAAGATGGCTTCAAGAGGGTGTTTTAAATGAGGAATCATGTATGTGCCCAGGAATCAAACAATGCATTCATTCAGTTAATGCTTTAAATAGCTCTTATCAAGTTTAACCATAATTATTTGAATCAATAAAATTAAAGAGTTATCGACAGCTGAGTACGGTTATGAGAAGTTACTATTTTGCTCCCTGAGCACCCAAGTTGCCTTGCCCTAGTATGAACTTGGAACAGGAGTATACTTCTTCTATTGATATTAGGCATGCCTATCTGATTTGTTCTAAGCGAAGGAATGTGAGCAGAACTGATAAACATCACTTGGTGGAAGAAGCTAAAAATCATGACTGAAGTTTTAAGGGCCTTAGTAACAATTTAAGATGCTGCATTAAAGGCCAATGCACATTTGTTCATATTTCTTTCTTCTGTGGTGACCATGGAAGCACCTGTTAAGATAAAGACTCCAAAACACAGGCCCTTGAGTAAATACTATGGGCAGAGTCCCACTGCTAATGCATTTTGGGCTTGAAGTATGAATAAGAAATACACTTTAATTGTGTTGTTTGTTTCTACAGCATAACCTACTTAATCCTGACTTGATATGTCATAATATATGATTTGGTCCTGAAGTATGAATATAACCAGGACACATGAATACGGAGGAATATTCTAAGTGGAAGGACAAATGAGAAAATGATTAAGGAGTGAAAAGGCAAGACACTCAGCTTGGCTGGAATACATGGGACTAATGGGCAGCAGTGAGTGACCAGGGGAGAGAAAGGATGATACCTCATTTCTGGTCTTAAGCAATAGGCCAAAATGTTTAAACTATATTTAAACACTGTTCTTGAGCAGGAAAATAAAATCTGTAGTTTTCAAAGATTTATCTGGCAAGGGTATATAGTAAGAGGAGGAAATTAGACTCATTTGAGGATTATAGGCAATGAATGCCCACTAGATACGTAGAAATGGAAATGGAAAGAAGTAGAAGAGTTAGAAGAATTCCTGAGAAAAGCAACTGACAGTTCACAGCAACTGCAGAGATACAGGAAACAGGTAATGTGATATGACGCTACTGCCTTTGATGAAGACATCAGTCACTGTTTCTGAATTTGATTTTGAAGATGTTTTGTAATGTGATTCCTTCATTTCTTCAGAAGTTAGTTAATGTGACCTTGCTTTTGGCCTTCTATTTTCTCCATTGTTATTTCTTCTTATATTCTTTCATTAAAATATAGTATTGTCTTTGCTTTGTGTGTCAATTAAGGGATTTCTGAAAACATATTATGGTTGTTGCTGTCTCCCAGGTTGTTGCTGTACTTTCCCAGGAGGGAAAATAAGTTTGCTCCGTATATGCAAACCTACTCCAATTTGCAAGATTGAAAATCTCCTCATTCTGTCAGTAGGAAAAGTGCCAAGATAAATTTATCATTAGCGATAAAAAAAATCTTTCAAATTTTCCTAAATATCCTTAGTTTAGATAATGTTTGGTATCATAAAATTGTAGCTATAACATCACTGTCAACTCGTTTATTTCATCTATAGAGAGGTATTACGGACTAGGATGTAAATAGCAAGAAGCCGGATGGTCAATACTTCAGGCTTTGAAGGCCACAAAGTCCCTGTTGCAACTAATCAACTCTGCCACACTAACACAAAACTAGACTGACTACAGATAGATGAAAGAATGTGGCTGTTTTCCATTAAAATATTATTTACAAAACAGACACCAGGCTTTACTTGGCCTCAGTTTTCCAATTCCAACCCTGGAAAGTTCTAACTATTTTATGTGTGTGTGCTTATTTTATTATCTGACCCAGTGCTGACTGAAAAGGAAGTCCCCTTCCTTGAACTATGTTAGTCTTAATCCTTTTCAAGCAATTGATCAAAAAGCACTAAGTATCTACAACATATCAGCACCTTTGCTCAGTGCTGCAGAGATACATAGGAAGTATAAGGATTCAGAAGATTAGCTGTGGAGATAAAACTAAAAATCTTGAACATTTTGACTGCTATTAAGTACTCAACTGCATGGTAAGGAAGGAAAGTGTAAAAGGAGTTAGAGATAAAAAAAAAAAATAATGAGGACTGGAGTCCTTGGGGAAGTTTGTGGAAGATATAGAGGAGGCGAATCTTGATGTGGATCCTGACTGTTGAGGCCAGGATTGACTAATGCGAGGGGGCTATGTAGGAAGGGAGCCGTATTATAAAAGGCCAATCAGAAGCAAAGCCACAGAGACAATAATGAGCATAACATCATAGGGGAGAAGTGAGGAGAGCTGCCTGGGTAAGGTTGAATTTTTCTCGTCCAGCAGATCTGTGGGAAATTAAAGTGAATCAGATGGAGATGGATCAAACTGAGAACACAGGAATCCCAGTGGAGGTGTTTGGCCTCAAAGTGACAGTCATTTGGAAATCTTTTGGAGGGTCAGTAATGAAATAGAAGTAGTATTTCAGTGGAGTGTAAAACAGTGGTAAAAGATGCTGGAGTCAGGAAGAGAAAAAATAGGGCTGGCTGATGGGATACTGCAGAGTGGAATATATGATGATTTAGCCTATAAATGATGAGGTAGAGTAATGAGGATGCTACAGGCTAAATTTTTGTTTATCTCTCTCAAATTCATATGTTTGAACTCTAAACCTAAAATGATGCTATTAAGAGGTGGAGCCTTCGGGAGGTAATAGGTCCTGAGTGTGGAGCCCTCAGGCATGGGATTTGGTGCCTGTATTTATAAGAGGCCAGAGAGCTACTTAGCTCTTTGAATCACATAAAGACACAGTAAGAAGTCATCAGTCTGCAGTCTGGAAGAACCCTCGCCTGAACCCGACTCTACGAGAACCCTGAACTCAGACTTCCAGCCTTCAGAACTATGAGAAACCAATTTTTGTTGTTTAAAAACCAACCCAATCTACAGTACTGTTATAGTAGCCTAGGCTGCCTAAAACAGGGGAGAGGAGAAGCTGCATCTAAAAAGCATGTAAAAGATGAAGCATCTAGCTTTGGGGACACATCTCATAAAAATAAGACCTAAAAATCTAGGCTTTCTAACCATAATGACCCAAAGACTGGAGTATATTGATAGGAAAACTGAAAAGGAAAGTCATTTTGTTGCTAGCTACAGTCTTGTTGACATCAGGTTGATAAATGGTAATTGGCTTGTTATTGTCCTGTCAGCTTTAGGAAATAAAGGACCCCAGACAGATGAGAATCCTTTAACCAGAAATGATTATGGAAGACTTAGGGATAAATAAGTTTGCTAAAGAATGAATACAGGCTTGGGAACAAAAGGTTGTACTAATGAAAACGTATAGTTTTGACCACATACATATTCACTCTCCCACTGTGAGGGCAGGCACTAGAACCTTTATCTGCCCATCCCCGCCCATTTCTTTGGAAATGTTGCCTAGATATTTTTGACATAAACCAATAACAAAGAATTGGTACTGGCCTCATTATCCAGACACTCAAACTCAGAATTGTACTTTACTTAATTCTCATCTTCCTTTCAATTTCTGCTCCAAGAACATATCAAACTCATAAAAGAATGGCCTGACTCTCTTTTCGTCTGTTGTTCCCTTTTCTGCTCCAGTATAAATATTCATTTGACAATTGGGAACCCAGCCATGGGTTGAGAGTGATGGGATGAAATCAGCAAATGAGGCAAAGAAAAAGAAATATAGGAAAGGGCAGGGCCAGGAAAGCCAAAGAGTAAGTTATTAGAAATGGTTACAAACAGTATTGAATACATTAAGCAGCCAAGGTATACTGAAGAACTATCAACTGAGTTAACAGGGTTGGTAACCCACAGTATTAAAACACACCAATAAACGTTCATTTCATTGGGGGATTATTTATGTCCCACAGAACTTTAAAAGACGGAATTTATCCTGAAACTAATCAGCCAGGTAAAATTTTAGTTAAAACCAAAGTCATGCCATGAAACTTTCTTTCCAAACCTTTAATCAAGGGCACAACCTCAAGTCCCACATTCTGTCTTTGATGTCCCTTTCTCAGTCTACTCACATGAGCATAACTCAGGAAGAAGAGCTGGTTGTTGGTAAATGTGATTCCTGGTAAGAGAGGCTCCTCGACTCCCTGCCTTCTATCATTAATCCATTTCCTGTAAGCCTGGTGAAAAAAGCAGAATAGATGAGTTTCAATAATAATGGTTTCGCTCTTTTCTTATATAGCACAGAGATATTACATATACACTCCTGCCATGTACTAAATGCATTGTCAAGTTTTCCCTTAAGAAAGCAAATACCTGGAAATGCAAGCCAATCTTCTTTCATCTCACAGTGAGGCAGGTACACATGCAAAAAGGCCTTACACTCAGTAATCATCAGAGCAGCTTGCCCAAAGTGTTGACACATTAAAAGAAAATCTTTCCAAATGATTCCAACATGGGATAAACACATCCAACACTACAGTAAGCCCTTATGGCAATAAAGTTTGGGAACAACATATTATCAATTTTCTATTTTGCCAACTGACAGGAAAAGCTACCATCTTCTATCACCATGATTTTATGAAACAAAATGAATTTGAACTAGCATGTAGAAAGGATATAACCTTGGAATAATAACTTAGACTTTAAAGTGAATGCATTTAGCTTTATGAAATATCCTTGTGTTTCTTGTTTAACCACAGAGCAAGAGATGATGAAAACACTATTATGGACTCTTACCTGGCCCAAAATACGAGAATCATAGCCTCTGGCTATAATCTAGAAGTTTGGTACTTTAAGACAACATTATAAGGTGGGATATAGAGAGAATTGTATTCAAGGAAAACTCATTTGCACCTAGCCCCAAGGAGATTTCTATAGCATACTTTAATATGATTATGAGAATACATTCTTAAAACTATCCCTTAAATACATGATCCTTAATAACAAATATTATTATTTAGGGTGACTTTGTATCCCAAAAAGAAAAAGAAAGAAATGTAGTCCTATTTATATAATAGGGTATAATAGAATCAATGGGGTAATACAATTCCATTTATAGGAATTCCAGAATACTCAACTTCAAGAGCATGTTTGTGGTGCTGAGGATCACCCATATTGAATTTTACACTTTAATTTTTTAAATTACAGCAAATGTAACATACCCTAAAAGCTTCCCTCAGACCTCCATTATCAGCAATATTTTCTCCCAGAGTCCTCTTCCCCTTCACCTAACAGAAAGGAAAAAAATAAGGAAAGATTGTCAACTATCATCAGCAAGAGACATAAATATTATAACAAGCAAAAGTGTCGTATTTTAAAGGCAAACTTACATTCAATAAATCAGAGGTAGTCATAATATGAGATGGCAAACTAACCCCAGTAACGTGCTCCTGAATATAATTATTTCTATTTTATTATGCTACACATTACTTTCTCACCCTTCTCTTTATTCTTACCAATTTAGCCTGCTCCAATAAAATGTTAGCAATATTCTGAGTGACTGTGGTTTAACAGGGAAAAAATAGAAATGTCAATACACGTATTACTTTCTCTGATCAACTCCAGTAATTTAAGTATTCAACTCATTGTAACTGTATTCCCAAAACTTTGCCATCCATACAGGAACAAGATTTCAAGACCAAACATTATCATTTTACCTTCCACAATTTCCATGAAAAATGAAAAGGAGGGTAGACCTCTTGGGAAAAAAAATCAAACAGTCAAGTTTTGCAATATATACGACACCCTGCCAAGCATGATGAAGAAATTCTTCCCAATGTTTGAAAACTATTTCTTAAAACCTTAAATGAGCTAAGACAAAAATATTCTAAATCAATACAGCTCACAAGACAAAGCCAATCTACCACTTTTGCTGGTGTAGACTGCAAGATAAGAGTGGATTTCACATTTTTCAATGATTGGGGGAAAATCAAAAGAAGAGTAATATTTTGTGGCTCATAAAAATTATATTAAATTCAAATTTTAGTGGACATAAGTCATGTTGGGTTTTTTTTGGAACAAAGCCATGCCCATTCATAACCACTATCTGTGGTTGCTCTCTTGCTACTGTGGTAGAATTTAGTAGTTGCAATTTAAACAATATAACCTACAAAGTCTAAATTATTTACAGAAAAATTTGCCAACCCCCATATAGTAGGCAGAACAATAGCCTCCAAAGGTGTCTACATCCAGATTCCTGAAACCTGTGAACATGTTACCATACAATGGCAAAGGGGACTTTTAAAATATGATTAAGTCAAAGATATTGAGAGGGGGACATTATCTTGGATTATACAATGGGATCAATGTGATTACAAGCACCTTATAAGGGGAAAGGGGGGACAAGAGAGTTAATGGCAGGATAATACAATGTGAGAGGACTCCACCAGCCACTGCTGGCTGTGAAGAAGGAGGGGACCATGAGCCAAGGAATGTGGGCAGCTACTAACTTTTCTAAAGTTAAAAAAGGCAAGGAAACATTCTCCACTAGTGCCTCTAGAAAGGAACAGAGCCCTGTGAACATCTTAATTTTAGGCCACTGAGATTTGTGTCAGATATCTGACATACAGAAATGTATTATAATAAATTTGTGTTGCTTTAAACTACTGAGTTTATAGTAATCTGTTATAGCAGCAACAAGAAAATAATATCCCCTGCTCTAAACTTTCAAGCCATGGAGTCTATCAATTGTGTACTTACAAGATGGCTTAATTGCCCAGGTATCAAGAACTATCAACAAATAGAAATGAATCTTGGAAGGGCCAGGGATTTAGCTCAGTGGCACCATTCCTGCCTCGCAAGCACAAGGTCCTGAGTTCAATCCCCGGTACCAAAAAAAAAAGTACAACCAGAAATAAATCTTTGGAAAACATGATTTATTATAATCACCAAGGACCCTCCCTAGCTTTAATCTCCCAAAGTTACTATTCCTGTTTTACATTTTTTTCTTTTACTGCACTGCTATGAGGGAAGTATTATTATCACCATCCTTGTTTAATAAATGAGGCTCTAAAGCTGTGTAGCAGATATTGCTGGTACCCAACTGGATCCCCTTTTATACCAGGTCTGTGCACCCAGTCCTGCAACTGCTAACAGCTTAGGAATGTTAGCCTTAGTTTACAGGAGTCACCATGGAGATTGTGGAACACCCCAGACCCTTGGGCCAGGGCTGAACAGTTACAGTTCTGAATTTCATGCACCAGAACCCTCTGTGGGGTCAGGATAAGGCTTGCTTTACTTTTTCTGAAACCAATATGTTTTTCTCAGTCCCTTTCAGGTTTCTCATTAAACTGCTTCCTCAATGAAGCACTGACCTAAGATACTCTTTCTTGGGCTTGGCTTCTAGTGTTCCTGATCTAATACAGAATGATCAAGTGAACTGCTTACATTCCTCAGGGATTCAAACCCAAGGACTTCTGTATCCAGGGTCTTTGTTTGATATTATGTACCTTCTTGAGCACTGATTCCTACTGGCTTTTGATGCTTATGTTTATAGCCACTCATAGTTGAATCTATCTCCTTCCTTTTTACTCTAAGCTTTATACCTAAGATAGAGGATCTGGGAGCAGCCCCACTTCTCTGATTCCTCATACTATGGACCATCTCAGTAAAGCACAGAGCCCTAGTTTTGGCCTCATGGGACTCAACAGCTGCTGACAGTTGGCATCTGCAAGCTCCTCCTAATTTACCACAAAAAAATAATTCAGGCACAGAGGACTGGCACTTGCAAAGCCAGAAAATTAAAGCGTGGCCCTCAATGGCCACTAAGGAAGCCACCCATTCTCCGACAGTTGGGGGAAAATGGATGCTGAGGAAAAGTCTACTTATACATCACCCAGGTATGAAAATGAACCCAAAATAAGAGAACTAGAGTATAATATAGGGGAGAGGGCAGTGTGAACTCTGAAGTCACACATATTTAAACTCTAATCTACACTCTACCAAAGGCATTAATCTCTGAGCCTCAGTTTCCTCATATGTAGAATGTGATATGTATACCTCTCAGGACTAGTGTAAGGGTTACATTTATTTCAGTAAAGTGAAAAGTCTAATTCCCATGTCTACAGATAATAATCAAAGGAAATACGGATTTTTCTTTCTCTAAGAAAAATGTCTTCTATTGTTTGTTCAGCCCCAAATTCTTTGATTTATTTTCTCCTGGAGTGTGGTGCCTATGAGTATCCCACAAAGGATCAGGAATATTAAACATCTTTTACTGAGCACTTCCTGCATGCCAGGCATTTTGCTTGTTACTTCCCTCATTTAATTTCTACAACAAACTAGAATTCAGAAAAATAATATTTACCCATTTCACAGATAGAGATGCTAAGATTCAGAAGTATTGTGTCACTTGTCCATGTTCATGAATGCAGATAATTTTTTTTGTTTGACACATAATACTTGTACATATTTATGGGGTAAAATGTGATGTTTAGATAGGCTAGGTTGTGATCAAATCACAAGAATTAGCATATCTGTCACCCTAAACTTTATCATTTCTTGATGATGAATATATTCAAATTTTTCTCCTTTGGCTATTTTCAGAGATGCAATACATTATTGTTAACTATAGTCACCCCACTGTGCAACAGAACATAAGAACTCACTCTTCTTATCGAACTACAATATTGTACCCATTAATCAGCTTTCTTTCCCTACTCTCCAGCTTCTAATGACCACTATTCTATTTTCTATTTTTATGAGATCCTAATTTCTGACAAATATTTTACTCAGGGAGAAAAAAACTTTCTTTTAAAAAATAGTGCTTTTAGAAAAACATATTAACTTCATAGAAAAATAAATTTCACATGCATGAAAACTTAAATGTAAAATAACAAAACAATAAAATCCTTCCCAGAAAAGATAGAGAACTCCATATACAATATACGTAGGTGTTGAGGACAACTTCATGGCCGAAAACGGAAACACTAAGCTATTTTTTAAGAGATAGGAGTATTTTGGACTTTATAAAAATGCTTAAATTTTGTAGGTCAAAAGATACCATACACAAAGTCCAAAGGATGAGTAATATATTTTGGGGAAAATACATAGAAATGATAGGCAAAATTTTAACATCTATACTATTTTAAAAGTTTGACATAAATTGACAAAAAAACAACTCAATGGATAAATGTTCTTTCATATATCACTTGGGAAAATAGGAAATTTTATAACTTTTTGGTGAAAGTAGGAGTCTATCCTATAGAGAAAAAGAATATGTACATAATAAAGGTGTTTACTGCATCAGTGTGTATAATTGCAAAGTGTAACTCCTTAACAAGAGATTAGTTGACTACGTGATAGTACATTCACATCAGGGACTCTTAGCCATTAGAAAATAACCACTAAAGTTATCTATGTGTCTATGCAAGCATGGGGAAAACATATCAGGGTTATTAACATTGATTACAGTCAGGGAATGTAAAATGATAAGAGGAATGGGGGCAAGGAGATGGAGATGAAGTCAAAAGAGGAAAGAAACAAAATTTCACACACAAAAAGGATGTATGAATTTGCATTTGTGCCTTTATATAAAATTATATATGTAAATATAATAGAAAATACACATTTTAAAACATATTTCTTTGGTTCAAACTTGCATAACTAAGAACTCCTAACCAATTCTCAGATCTATTAGTCAAATTAATGAGGTTTAATGTCAATGAAGTAAACCTAAGGAGTAGTTTGGATGGAAATTTTTAAAACCTGATATATGGAATTAAGAAGTTTATATGACTATGACTGTTTACCTATGCTACAGCATTTTTGCCATCAATCTGAATCTTGGAGAACGAACTAATATGCAGGTCCATGATTCTCAAATTTCAGTTTATATCAGAATCAGCTGAGGACTTGTGAAAAGACTGCCAGATTATCAGGCTCCATCCCTAAAAATTCTAATTCGGTAGGTCTAGGGTAGGACTCCAGAATTTGCTCCGTAAAAAGTTCCCAGGAAAGGCTGGTGTTGTTGATCTCAGAAGCACATTTTGAGAACCAGTGATCTAAAGCAAGCAAACATACAAACGAGGAAAAATGTCCCACAAGATGCCCCCTCAACACAACCATACTCACATTTAAGCCAGCTTTCTTCCAATAATAGTTGCTATACTGGTTAATCATGCACTTAGTTTTTTCTTTAAACTTTTCTTCTGATTCCATAGACCACCAAGGATCCAGGTTTCCATTTTTATCATATTTTCTACCTACCAAATAGGAAAGTTAAAAGACATCTGTGTTATTTATGGAAACTGAATTCTTTATCTTTCCCTTTCCTCATCTCGAAAGCTTTCAAAATGCAGTTACAACAGGAGGGAACACTCTTCCTGAGAACAACTCCTGCATTCTCTCCAATGTCACAGGTTAACTTCGGAAAGAGGGCAAAGGAAGAAAAAGATTGAGGAAGTTCTTTCCTTCTGAGAACAGAGGGCAAATGAGACTTATGAATTTAATATATGTACCAATCTTATCCAATCTTGGATTCTGTGTTTTTAGCTGCTCTGACCCGAAATGTTCTCTGGATCATAAAATGAAATGGCTTCATTCAAGAAGCCTACAGAGAAAGCCAGCGACTACCAGTGAAATTCCAAACACTCCATAGGAACAGCGCTCCCAGTGAGTCATCCACACCGTAGGACCATACACCCTGACTCAGCCCTATAGGAATCTGCTTCCTCCAAGTTGCCCGGAGCCAAGGGACACATAAAACCTCTGTTATGAATCATTCCATAGTCATCAGTGTGGATGGAAGACCCATCTGTCCTCCTTAGACAAGGATGGCTGCTCTAAAAAGAAAACTTAGAACAAGAATGGAAATCTCCAAAACATAATGGGGAAAAAAGATTAGTTATACATGATTTCTTGCTACATGCTCGCTCACTTCTCATTTTCTCTATATCCTTCAAAACAGCAGTTTGAGTGTATCTAGACTATCTTCTATATTCAAAGTTACAATTGGAGTCAGAGGCATGGATTAAATTTAAGTGTGTGGAGAATTTACAAGATGATCCCCTAAGTAAGTCTCCTAAGAAGGAAAGTTTACAAGAAAGACTTTATAAGAAAGCCCCCTATGCAAAGGCATTGATTAGAGAACAACCCAAAGCTCTCTAGCAAGGCTGCATGTTACTGCCACCACTGCCTGAATACTGTAGCATGGAGTTATCATCTGCCATCATTAGATTCTTTTACTTGGGAGAGATACCAAAAGGCCTCCAGGAGGTTCTAGGGGAGAATTTTACTTAACTTTCCTAGGAAGAAAGGTTCAGAAACAATTGAACACTGTTATGGTTTAGATCGAGAATATCTCCCCAAAGCCTCATGTGTTCATAGGTGAGGATTTTGGAAGGTGAGTGCATCATGGGAGTGCTATACTCAACAGTGGATTAATCCCCCAATACATTCATAGCTGATTTGCTAGTAGGAGGTAAGGCCTAGCTGGAGGTAGGTCACTGGGGAAATTATCTGGAAGGGTATATCTCCCTCCCCATTGCTTCCCTTCTTTCTCTGCTTCCTGGCTGCCATAACGTGAGCAGATTTCCTCCACCAAGCCCTCCTACCATGCCTTTCCTGCTCCGGAGCCAGCCATAGGACCATATACCCTGAAATCGTGAGCCAAAATAAATCTTTCCTCCTTTCAGTTGTGGGTGTTGGATGCTGTGTCTTAATGATGAAAAAGTAACTAAGACAAGTACCATTTGCTTTACTTTCTTGGTTAAGACTCTCCTCTCAGATAAACCAAACATCCAAAGGTAGAGTTTAGCTCTGGGGAGTCAGATGACTATGAGACAGTAACATTTTAATGGGGAGGTGGAGGACAGGCGAGCAAAACATTAGGTGATTAAGGACTGATAGGGAGTGCAGGAAGAAATGACCAGAAGAAAAAGAGCCCAAAGTGTCTCTGGCCCAGGAGTTGGCATCATGCAAAATACTATATGCATTAGAGAAAGAAGAGCTGGGGATGTATCTCAGTTGTGCTGTGCCTGCCTGGCAAGCACAAGGTCCTGAGTTTGATTCCTGGTACTGGAAAAAGAGAGAGAGAGAGAGAGAGAGCTCCTTTTAACAACATTGTCTTAGGCCAGCTGGGTTCTTGGGACTGCCTATAAATCATTGTGTGGATATATATGTAATAATAATTCACTGTTAATTCATAAGCTTCAGAGAGGTTTCTGCAGTTTTCCAATAATACTCCAAAGTTAAGAGTGCTGATTAAAAATGAGGACTCTCAAAAGGCATCTTTTCTTTAGTGTAGGCTATATTATGTTCTTTCCTTTTGCTTAAATGTCATAAGGATACACAGTATATTATATATTGTGCATTATTAGGAAAGCATAGCCTTTTGAAATCAAATTCTAAGTACATGCCAATGTAAAGAAAAATAGAGGTTAAGAATTGCATAATTCTTGAAATTGCATAAAAGAACCAACCAGCCAAGGTCCAGAGGCCTAACTTGGCAGTGCAGCATGTACAGTCATCACTAGGGCAGAACTCACACCTCCAGGGAGAACATCTCAAGATGGTGAATCAAAACAAATGACAAAGGGGAGAAATGATAATGTAATTTCTGTAACCACTGTGGCAACTACAGTGATCCTGATCTAAATGCAAACTTCATTTCATTGAAATTATCAAGTCTTTGTTTCTAATTGTACTGGATCACTAACAAGAATTGTTTACTTATTACAATCTATCACAGCAAGACATGAGAAAAAGTTTTCAATCAGGAATCATATTGCTTTGGCTAATCTTCAATCTATAATGATGCTGGTATGAAAAATAATAGCACCAATTAACACCCATATAGTCAACATTGCTATAAAAGCAGCAGCTTATAAAATGAACTAGTACTTACCATTATTATCAAATCCATGTGTAAATTCATGTCCAACAATTACTCCTATAGCACCATAACTCAGAGATCTGTCATAAGTACATAATTTGAAGAAAATTACAAGCATAAATATGAGAGCATAATCCTTTAATTTTTCAATGAAAAGTCAAGATAATCAGTTTTCCATCATAAAAATAAAAATCTAATAACCATACCCATAAAACTATAAAAAATCACCTAAACATACCCTTCTAATTGAAATGAACAAAGTATAATCCTAACATTGTCATTGTAACCTTGTATGGGCCCTGTGAAATTAGGGCTGTGAAAGAGATTTTCCTTTCCAGTTCTTAAGTTTTCTATGATTCTATATACACTTTGGTGATATTTTTTATTTATGAACACCTAAAATAGAATTTGAAAAGATCTGTCAGCAAATGTACTTTTTTATCTGAAAATTTTGGACAATCACTATAATCTTAGAAGTTAAATTGTTTTCCAACTGAAATCATAAAAACAGGACTAGAGCAGAGATTAAAAGCGGTCTCTCCATTTTCAAAGGGAATCATATTCCTCTGTTACTGTGGCAGACAAGCTGACAACTGAATAATAAAGCTTGTGAAGCTCCAATCAGATTTAGAAAAAGCACTGCATTATTTCCCTTTACCTATGAAGAAGCAGGAGGGTTATGCACAATTGTGGCCACCAACAATTCCACCTCCCATCAAGAGGTGATCTATTTATTTCCTTGCTCTTGAACCTGGAATGGCCTTGGGAATTTGGGATCAACACAATAACATGGAAGGGGCCAGGTGTCACTTCTGGGCCTAGGCCTTGGGAAACTTTGCAGTTATTTTCTGCACTTTCAGAAGTTAGCTACAGTGAAAAAAAAATTGACTACCCATTTAGAAGGAAAGAGGCCAGGTGAAGTCAGGGAGAGATTCCAAAAGCTGAGAAACTGAAGGCAAAAAAGAGGCCCTGCCAGATCCTACTCATTGAAGTCAACCCAATGTGTGAGTGAAATGATCTTAGATAAGTGGTATTGAACCTGTGGTACACGTGTTATTGTATTTTTCTTTTAAAACAAAAGATGTTAATGTATGAGTTGTTTTTTCTAAACTAAAACCTCAGTATTCAGGTTTAATTGCAGTGTTGGCACTTTGTGATAAATAAGTGGTTGCAGTTTGGACAGTTGGTCTCTAAAAGGTTCGCCATTGTTGTCTTAGATCCTCCAGCCCTATGGAGCTACCCCAGTCATCACAAGCAGGAGGGACAAGCTGTCTTAGCTTGCAGAATCATGAGCCCATAAATGATTGCTTAATGGTGCTCTGTTATGTAGCAACAGAGAACTGAAACGAAGTATACATAGATGAAGAAATCAACAAAGGGGTTTGCATTCCAGTGTGTCCATAATTTTCTCTCTAAACTATAACTTCCAAGAAGGCCAAATTCTTGTCAACTTGTTCACTGCTAAATTATTTGTACCTAGTACACAGTAAGAAATTTAACAATGATTTAACTAATGATCAACTTTACCATCTCGTGTAAGTGGCAGATCTACAGGTAACATGTTTAAGTCATTTAACCTATAGGTGAGAACTGTCAACAATTTAGAATCCTTATTGTAAGGATTCCTCATGAGACTGCAATTATGCTAACAATATGTCACAGTTGATTCCTGACATGCAACAGCAGTCACCCAGCAAATAAATAGGACCCATAACTGGAACAAACAGAAATTTTTGAAGCAGTGTGTTATTACAGGACATAATGATCCTTAACATGCTAATTGTTTGTCTCAACTATGCCCAAGGAAGTGCTGTAAGATTTAATTTTCCCCCTTGATGGCAATTCTTTCCTTTGTTATTTCTTTCCTGCAAGGTAATTAGCATTTGAAAAAATACTTCCTACTGTTCCATCATTGCAAACCTCTATTAAAGAAGTAAGAGTAAAATTATGCATTCCAATCATAGGGCTATCATAGCAGTGTGGGACAAACTTGTAATTTTACAGTGCTAATTTTTGCCACAGTAACTATCACTGTGCAGCCTGCAACATTAAGTTTTTCCAGATTCCTCATGCCTGAGAATAAGCACTCGGTCCTCTACAACCCTAATTCAATGCTGTTTACTGAATGAATTTATAGAATGAACAATGGAAGCTTATAGGAACTGCTCTGCAATAAACGCCCCTTCAAAGGGAATGTTCCAACAAACTCTCATTTGCAAATGGTAAAAGAGAATTCAGAAGATGATTAAATTGCAAAGTATAAGTAAGGAGCAAAACAGAGGCTAGATATTAGGAAGTAGAAGAACTTTTTCAAATGGGAAGGGGAATAAGAAATGGGGGAAGAGGGAGGGAAAGAAGGGGAAGGGGATTTAAAAGAAAAAAGAGTTGGCTGGGGATTTAGCTCAGTGGTTCCGCCTCCTGCCTTGCAAGTGCAAGGACCGGAGTTCGATCCCCAGTACCAAAAAAGAAAGAAAGAAAGAAAAAAGAGTTGAAGGAAAAAATGGAAATAGAGCTTTTGCAAATTGGGAGGGAAGAAAGAATGGAGGGAGAGGAGAGGAAAGGAACAAGAAAAGAATTAATATTTATTATGTACATGCATAATTCCCTATGGTGAATGTGATCAATATGTACTGAATAAATAAAGAAGATTGAATCATTGTAAGTTTCAATTCTTGTTACAAAAACACAATCCTTTGGACAAGAGACAAAGAAAAAGTACTGTAATTCTATATAACTAAGCCTTATAATGACAATGTTTTATAATATTAAATTCACATCCTCCATTTTATCAATGGGCATTATGTAAATTAGCATGTCATATAAAAATAAACTCATGTGCCTTCTAAAATGTACCTGGCTGACCAGAAACTGAAAGATTTCCTGCAATGATGATCTAGCCTTCCAAAAATAAAATAGAAAACATAACAGTTTTACTACCTACTCAGTTTCTCTTTTGTTCTTACTATCTGATGTGTTAAACATGTGTCTTTGTGCTGTCCGGGTTCACCATGATCTCATGTTGTTGTCAGGTAAGAACTAGCTTTATGCCTGCACCATAAAATCATAAAAATCTCCAAGTTGGAAGTGGCTTTAAGATCATATAGATCAACTCCCCACTAGAGGCATGAGTCCCTCTACAAAAACTCATTCAGATGGCCCTAAGACTTCTGCTTGGATATTTCCAATATCAGGGGCTCAACCACTTCTTAGGTAACCCATTCCGTCTTTGGGTGGTTCTAAATAAAACAGGTCTCCCCAGTGTTGATCTAAATTTTCTTTCCATGTCTTCAATATATTGGCCTACTGAAGTCTCTAGTTGAACACCTGCTGACTCCTCTGAATATAATAAATCATTCTGTCACCTTAATTTTCCCTTGAAAATATGAGATCAGAGGTTCCACACTTAAACGTCCTCAAGTTCTTTCAATTCTTATTCTTAAATCATAAACTCTAGAGCAGAATTTCCAAAAATGTAGGGAAAGGAGTTTAGGAACCTCTGAGTTAAATATATTTAAATAAGTTTTTCTGTCATACAAGTTCTTATGAACTTTTATGCTGATGAGTATTAGAATTCTCCAAAATGGAGAATTCGTGAAACAGACCCTTTGAGAAATGTTGTCTTTACGCTATTTATAATCCTGATTCTTCTGGAATTAATTTGGCTTGTTCATGTCTTAATAATTAGGCTTAATGCTCAAGTGAGAGCTAAGCTGACCAGTATTAGCAAAAATGATACCCACTCCTTTGGTTCATGGTGGCCATCCATGAATTAAAGCAGAACAGATGGATGGATGAGTAGGAAGCCATTTTACTAGACTGAGATTCCCATGTCCTCGGCATCTCCATAGTCCCAGCGCCAAGTACCCAAATGATAACAGATATTCATTGAGTGGCTGTCTTACTAGAGGCTAGATGGCTTTGGTAAACACACAGAACTCTTTAGGAAAAAAATACAAATCTCTCTCCCACTCAAGTTTCAACTATGGGTCAGCCTAATGTACAATTAAAAGATACTAACACTAATTCTTAACTTTCTATGATTTTGACAATTATTTCAGGAATTCATGTTTATAAATCTAATAAACAAATCATTGAATCAATAACTTCCAAACCTAACCAAACTATTTTGCAAGTCTCCAGCTACATAACCACAGTAATAGAAACTCAGTTAAATTGGTAATGATAAGCAGAATAAAAGAATTCTAGGGATCTTTTTTAGTTTCAAGGGAACTTAGAGAATAATTAACCCACATCTTAAATTTTATGGAAATATCTTAAATATGGAAAAAATTAATTGCAAGTATCTCAATGCTAAAAGAAAACTGCAGCTGAGACCTAAGATGGCATTAATGGGGTTGATTAAATACAAACCTAGAATTTGCATTTATTCTAACTATGGTTATTTCTCTCAGTAGGCTTTACTGGTGTCTGCTTATGTCCCCTTGGCACTCAGCATTTCTGAGGACCCCGATTTGATAGCTTTCAACTCCCAGCTCCTGAAAGTAGTTGCCTCAGAACTTTCTCCAGTGAACAGAGATGTCTTAGCCTAGGCTGGGCACTGCCACAGAGTCAAGGCCCCTCCTAGTAGACCTCAATCAATAATAGAGTGTGAGCTCAAGGATAAATACCCAGCTTCCTTGTCCCTGAGGGAGATCACTGTAAATCACATTCTATGGTTCACTAGCAGCACTGAGTTCCGGTTGCCCATGGTGATAAACTGGCTTTTTGTAGCACACTCATGGTAAGTACTGTAGTATAATGGTCCCCAAAAGATGTCCACATGCTTGCTATTCCCTGGAACCTGTGAAAATGTTATATTACATGGCAAAGAAGAATTAAGGATGTTATTTAGCTGACCTTAAAACATAGGTTATCTTGGATTATCTAGGTAGGCCCAATGTAACCCCAAAGGTTTTTTAAATTAGAAGAGCGAGGCAAAAGATAAGAGTCAAAAAAAGATAGGGTTATGGAACTTTCAAGACAGAGAAAGAAAACTATGGGCCAAATATAGGCCACCTCTAAAGGCTAGAAAAGATAAGGAAATAGATTTTTTTTTTCCCTAGAGCTTCCACAAAGGAAAGCAGCTCTGTGTATACCTTGATTTTAGCCTAGTGGGAGCCAGGTTGAATTACAGAACTATACTCTAGGAAATTCATATAATTTTAAGCCAAGTTTGTGGTAATTCATTTTGGCAGCCACAAGACTCATAGGACACAATTTACTGGCTTCCTTCCTTCTCTGTCTCACTTCCTCTCTCCTCTGTTTGTGTTTTCTGGTACCACCTCCCAAAAGAACCATTTGCAGGTACAAATTCCCAATGATGAATGTGATCATAATGTATACCTAAAATGTACTAATAAACTTAATGGAATAAAAAAAAAGAACTACTTGCACTTGAATCCTTATCACAGGGCCTGCTACTGGAGAATCCCAAATCAAAATACTGTCACTCCATTTATCTTATTTATGTAACTATGCAACCCTGCATCTTTATTATCTCAGTGATCATAGGAAAACTGTCATATTTCCAAAGCAAAACACAGGCGACTCAACTTCTAAAATCAAGGCAAAATTTTCCATGCTAATGCATGGAAAGGCACCAGAGCACACAAAGGCATAGAATAAAAGTGGTGATGTTATTGGCAATGAATATTATGAGAATCTCTATTGTATATGGAAAATGTGAATCACATAAATCTATTATCTATTGCTATAAACAGGCTTTAAACTGGTAGTCCTATATTCAGGCACTATTTTGACCTGCTCTGTAGCTACACAGGTAATATTCTAAAGATAGATTTGATTGTCTTACTTGTTTAAAAACTTCAAGATTTTCCGTTGCTTGTTAGTGTCCCAGCTTCTCATCTAATATCCAACTTCAACCTTTTTTTGTAGACTACTTTCCACTACTTCCTTTCATATATCACTTGGGACAGCCAAACTGGACTCTTTTGTCTTTCTCTAAACACATTTCTCACATTGTTTCTTAGGCTGGAAAGGTTTTAGAACATCACATCTACAACAATGCTTCAAATTAATAAATGCATAAAAATGAAAAACATCTATAAATAAGTTGGCCTTCCAGTGTAGTTATATACCTAGCAATGAAGAACAGAAAACAAAGGCCTAATAGAAAATAAAAAGACCTAAAATAGTAAGAGTACAGCTGACCCACACTAGGTTCCATGCCCTGTATCTGAACTATCCCTTACTTCACTTCTTTGACTTTATATTGCTGTCTTTTGCCAAAGCAGCATGCCCTTCCTTCTAATTTGTTAATAATTGGTTTCTTTATTAATTTACTCACCGAGGATATTCTGTTCCCCAAAAGAAAGGCTTCTGGAGCTCTCCTGCTGGAAACCCTGGGAGGAAAGCAAACAAAAACTGTTACAGGATATAGAGAGACTGATACAATGAGGAGTCCCTGGTTCCTGCTATAGCCTGGAGCTTCTAGCTACCCAGCTGAAAGACCTCTTCTTTAGGGACTAGGGGCCACCTAAGAGATCCAGTTGTCTAAAAGTGATCTTAATTCACCGGAAGCATTTCAAGGACACCATTTTGAGCAGATCTACTACTAGCAGTGTCAAGCCTGCTGTGAATCAGGTCCCTCCATATACTGCCTGCACATGAGCCTTCAGGCTGTCCAGCACCTTCCCCTGATGCAGAAAGGGCCTGGCTTCATGGATACAGGACCTGCGCAGACAAGCCCCACATGCAGAAGTACTTCATACTTAATTTAATATTCTACTGTCACTGTCTTGAACTTCACAAGAATTTAATCTATGAACTTATATTTTGTAAGTGGAGTCTGAGGGAACAATGGAACATGTGTGAAAACAAAGGAGACACACATGGTATGTGTAGATCCTAGATGCCCAGCTGGCACATAGCACTCATGATTCCCTCTAGGAACTCAGGATTCTGGGAAGTCCACAATGCATGGGAGATTTGTTGCGACACAATTGGCATATAAGGTAAGCATGTTCCGCAGAATTGAGTGAGCTGGGGCTTGGACATCTCCAAGAGGCCACACTTGCCATGCAAACCAAAATTCGCTTGTATCACTGAAGAAAAGGAATGGTGTTCTTAGAAGCTGAATGAACCCTGTCATAACCTCTCTCCTGTTACTCCCCTGTATTTGCTAACCTCTTATAGTGAAAATGATAACATAGAGGGAAAGGAAAAAATAAGGCTGCCCTTAATTTCTTTTTCTTACAGTCTTCCCTTACTCATCAGTAGGCTGAAAGTAGAGAGTGTTGACAGACTGTGTATGTATTAAGAAGTGAAATAAAAATGGCTGAATTTCTTCTGTAGAGCATTTCTACCTTGCTGGTAAGAAAAAACATATATGCATATAAAAGCTAAAAAATGCAAAATGTCATTTTGACAATCCCATATGCATGTTAAGTGCTCCTGAATTTGCACTAAAACCTGTATTATACAATATAAAGATGAACAGAAAAATTCATGCTAATGATACAAAATTTTAGTTTTTCTTGTAACAGTAGTAAATAGCAAATAAAAAATACTATGACAAATCAAGAGAGAGATCATGAAAGACACGACAAAGCTTTATATTTTAGCACCTTCAGTGGCTAAAGTGGCACTCTTCTGCTTTCTGCATAAGAAGCCTGGCATTTTCATTTTGCAGTGGGCCCTGCAAGTCACGCAGACAGCCGTGGGTATAGATTAGTCAGAGAAATGCTTGGTTTTGCCCTTGCAACTCACCACTAAATTTTGCATTCTGGGTTGATCCTGTGAATTGCACTTACAAGTCATTATAGCTAGAGAGAGGGAGAGGAGGCAGAGGAAGGAGGGTGAGAGAAAGAAAGAGGGGAGAGAGGAAGAAAGGGAGCGAGAGGGAGAAGAGAGACAGAGACAGAGACAGAGACCCTTTGCAATGTTCTTGCCTGCTTCAGAGAAGCTGCTCTAGGCCTCATGAGACTGAAAGTTCTTTTATGAGTTAAAGTGCCCCAAGTAAGGAGTCCCTTAGAAGTGAAATGTTGATTTCATAAAAGTCTTTTGTATGAATGTAATTTTATATACTTTATTAATAATATCATCGTTTGAGATTCCGAGCGTACAAAAACTAATTGCAAACAGAGATTGGTCCAGCTAGTAGTTCTCTCTTCTTGCTGCTTTCAAATAAAGGAAAATGCATCTAAAATGACTGAATCTGAAGAAACAATGTTAATCTTTATAATTTCTACATTTCCTTAAATACCTTTGGCATCTTTACATCAATATGTCATCCTATTTTTTGGTGATTACTTTTAGTAAGTCATCCTAATTTGGAGACATATAGACAGATGGACAGGTAGATATCCAAGTGTATATTACATATAAATGTAAAGCACAATGTTTATATGAAAATTCAGTTCCATACAATAAATCATCCAAAAGCAATGATATCTCTTAATAAGAACAATGATCATAAACCAATATGATTTAATTATTAAATCATTATGGCTTCCCTGTGTGGTAATGTGCCCAGCTGGAAGCAGTTTCATTCACTGCCAACCTATTTACAGGAGAACATCTGACACCTGCATGAGCCTCAATTTCTATAGCTTTTGCATTCCGGGGCCCCGGACTCCAGTGTTGAATCCATCACATTACCCCAATCAGCTGTGTCTTCTCAGCCTGTCAGGGCCATGAAACCCAATACTGATAAACAGAAGCATCTGATGCCCTTAGGTATGTTTTGCTAAAGTGAATGGATTAACAGTGTAAGCTGCATTTTTGGAGATGTCAACTAGCTAGAGTGATAGATGGAATCCCAACAGGGTCAACTCAATATCTTATCTCCTAAAGTGGATAAGTTGTATTAGCAAAGGTTAAAAAAAAAAAGCAGAGAGTCAAATCTTTCTGCTCCATTTTTAATAGGTTTTTCTTATGTTTTCTCTCATATCCCTTTATTTCATTTTTTTCCCATTGTGGTACCACTCACTGTTTCACATTTTAAAGCTTCTTTTTCTATCAGTATATTTATGGGCAGCATACCTCTCAGCATGATTATATGTTGGGGGTGGGGAGAGAAACTTAAAGTTTAACTACTGGGTTGGCAAAACTTAATAACTTTGATATAAGGCAATATTGGCCCAGGATTTAAGGAGTATGTTGGTAGTAGTGTAAAAAGGTGCAACTATTCTGGAGATCATTTTAGTTGTCTCAGTGCTTTAAATGCCATTTTTATAAAAAAAAATAGCATCTATGTGATTTATGGAAATAGCTCTAAGAGACACTAAGAAAAAAAAATAAGCAAACAAGCTGCTTGAGTACAATGTATGAAATGCTTTTTGTATAATATATAAATATAATACTCAGGGCTGGGGATTTAGCTCAGTGGTTCCACTGCCTGCCCCGTCTAACCTAATTGGAGCTTAGCAAAATGCTGACCATAGAACACACACAGTGCTCTCATTTCTAGCATAGGTGCCAAAGAACAGGTCACATTTAGTAGGTGATTAGCCCAAGTTCAATTACTTGACTTTTATAGTCATTAAATCATATCCTTACTGTAGCTATAGCTTTCCAAGAGAAATTAAATGCCTCCATGTTTCAGGACCATTTTATTATTGTAAAATTGCATTAATTAGATTTTTATTACAGAAAAGTATAGATAAGAAAACAAAATTAGTCCACTACCCCACGGCTCAGACCTGAAAAAAACAATATACTCAGAAGTAGCAAATTCACCCTGCATAGAGAGAAATGAAAAAAAGTAATCATCTCCCTGTCTCCACTCCTTTCTCCCTGACCTAGAACTTTCTTTCTACCACTTCTGCAAGGCTTGCTTCAGGTATTTACCATATTCAAGTCTCATCTTTTCTTTAGGGCTTTTCCTAGTACTTTTTAAAGAGGTGGGAAGTTATCCTTCCCACTTTCATGCTTTATAACTCACCATAACACCACAATTTATGATATTCCATATCTTACTTATTTTGTATAAATTCAGTGGCAGATATGTGATATATTCCATTATTTAAGCTCTGGTTTTCTTTCTCTTTCAGGATGAGGGACTCTGTTGGTTTCTCTCTCTTGTGCTCATGGCATAACAAGTGTAGTTTTGATGTCAGCACATTTTTCCTAATCAACTCTCAATCAGAATGCAGACATGAGGCTGTGGATGTGGCTCAGTGACATCTGCAAGGCCCTAGGTTTGATCCTTAGCAGCACACACACACCCCAAGAATGTGGATATGAACAAACTGAAAAGCCCTACCCAGGTTTATCCAAGTTCTATCAGTTTATCACTCTATCCTTTTAGCCCTCCCTACTCCCCCATCCAAGGAACTGTCTCATTTTATGGTTGTGGTATAAGCTGGAAGAGAGAAAATTAAACCTTATAATGACTAAGATTAAATGCCCTTGACCTTGAAAGTACTGAGCTACTATAATGTATTTTCCCTATAGTTTTTGTTGCTTTCTTTTAACTGCAGTGTTAAGTTCAAGTTCCATAATCATAACAGTATGGTTCAGGAACATTATCATATAGCAAATATTTTGGAAGCATTACTTTCCAAAGTTTTATGTAAATTGGAAGATTTTTATATTGACAATTACAAATGCTAACACTTTTTACACATCTGTGAATCAGACTCAGACATCCTTTCCTGTTGTTTCCATGTTTGCTCAGATTTAACAAAATGGGAGGCCTCTACCTTCCACTGTTAGTCTTCAAAGCCCAGAGCCCTTGCTTTTTCCCTTTCTCTATAGGAAATTTTGGTAAATTTGCTAACATAATGCAAAGCAATTAAGAGCATTTCATTCTTAAATTCAACATCTCATTGACTCCTTTGAAAAAATTAGCATTATTGAATTTCTTCATTTAGGGTCCCTCTGGCATACACTGGAATAGAAGTAGCACAACCAGCAGCAAATGATAAAGTTCAGCCCCAAAACATTAACAAAGGAAGAATCTAAAGTAGAACCCAATGGGCTTGAGAATCTGTGGACTGATGAACAGACTCAACTGTTTATTGAATAAAATCTGTTCACGTATTTCCTGTAGCTATATTCTACAGAGATATACCTGGGTTCCCCAAGGACTGACTAGGTATCTTTACCTGTTCTCTTTCTGTATGGGTGATTGTGATATTTTTTGCTAAGAAACTGACTATGTCAAGACATTCTATTGCATTATTTGTTTTGTCAAATAATAGGCTATTTGGTCTTTTGCATGGATTTACTGATGTATTAATATGGCTTTATTCTAGTACATGTTATGACCATTTTTTCAAAAACCAATGATATACATCCTAGCAACATTATTATAATTCTTGGCAAGTTTCACTTGCAATTACCTTATGTTTACATATTTGATTATTTTATTTGTCCTGTGCAGTAGTTTATAATTCTTTAGTTCACTAAGTGAATATATTTTATGATTCTAAATTTGGAGATGTTAGTATATTTAAATTCAATAATAAAAAACTACTGAGAACAGTTGGAGTTGGTTAGGATGACATAATTTTTATACATAACCATTAACCACTAACATTTACTGAATTCCTACAAAGTACCAAACACATTGGTTAGTTGTGAATAAAAAAGTCCTCAAAGAACCTACAATCTCATGAGAGAGAAAGATTATCACCAGGCAATCCTATTTTGCAATATCTGAAGATGAAAGAGAATCTACCATGCTCTTTATAGAATGCTTTTAAACTTAAATGTATTTTAAACTCAATAGAGAAAAGAAATACTGCATACATGAGAGTAGATGTGCAGTGGACTTTGGAGAGGAGACTTTGAAGAGGATTTTGGAGATATCTACACTAAGGTCTAGAATATAGAGTTCGTAACATCAGTTAGATCTTGATGCAGGAATGATTTAGGACACTGGTTCTCAAAGTCTGGTCTACAGACCAAGAACATAACCATCATCCAGATCTGCTGAATCAGGAATGCTGGGAATGGAATCCAGTTTTCCAGCAGCTCTCCAGTTTATTCTGGTGCACACTAATGTTAACACCCATTACTTTATATCAGGATAACTATTCTCAACCCCAACTGAACATCAGAATTCCTAATTTTTTCCTAAAAATATACCTATGTTCCAATCCCTGCCCCAAAACTATAAAGATAAATCTTTGAGATAGAGCCCTGAACATGAGTGTTTCAAAGCTCCATGGGTAATGTGAATGTATAAAAAATAAGGAACTTAAATAGGGAGAGGAGGAGGGGTTGAAGGGAGGGCAGGGGAATGGGGAAAAAAATAAGAACCAAGATAGATTACGTAAAGGTACAAATTTGCAATGATGAATGTCATTATATTGTACACCTAAAATGTACCAATAAAACTAATTTTAAAAAATAAGGAACTGCTTATGTTTAAGTTAACCAATCCATAAATCAGCCTTCCTGCCACATTCTGCTCTCTACCTCTCTTCAAAACTATGCATATAACATCCTATAGTTTGCTTTAGTTTGCTTCACCTGTTTTCACATTATACTTTCAAAACTTAAACTTTATATAGCCTGTAAATTATGACTCTATAAAAGGACAAAAAATAGTTTTAATTGCAACTGCTTTAAAAGAATCCAGGATGAATGCTCACTCTAAGAGAGAATGAATGTTCTATCTTATTCAGGATTAGTTTTTGTAATCAGATAAGCTAGATACCATTCTTCTAGAATCTATGGGGCCATCAGTCAGGACATGAAAATTGCTGCAATTACAAAGCACTTTTGGTTATATTTTTTGTTGTAAAAGGATTTCATTGTCACCACTGCTAAGATTAATAGTGGCTTTTTTTCCAAGTTGGCATCTTGTAGTAGTTTGGTGAATGCCAACTTTTCCCTTTCCAGAAAGTATGAAGTTCTAATAGCTGTGACTCCTGTCAAGGGATTCAGCAAGATGCCTTAGCCATCTGCTGGCTTCCTGCAGGTAACCTCCTGCCACCACATCTATCAGCCTAGAGCTGACAAGCAGAAAAGCAGCTTCTGAAATCTGCCCTCCATCTTGAAGTCTTCCTTTGCTGACCCATCTTTTTCCGCCAAAATTATCTTTAGGCTAAAACAAAAAGAATCCTCCCCTCTTACCAGGGTGACCAACTGTCCCTGGTTGCCCAGGACTGATGAGATTCCTGCAATGCAAGATTATCCATGCAAAACTGGAATAGTCCCAGGCAAGCTAGAAGAAATGAATAACCCCATATTTATCCAACTAATTTTGCTGTTTTTGCATTTTTCAGCATTTGTATAGCTCAGTGGTTCACAAACTTTGGCGTCTTGCAGAGAGATTTGGTAGCTAAAATTGTGTTAAAACATAAATTGTTGGTCCCAACCCTCAGTTTCTGATTCCATAGAAGGGGCCAGATAATGCCCATTTATTACAAGTGGTGCTGGTGCTTCTGGCCCAGGGACCTCACTTTGAGAACCACTGCTATAGTTCAGCATCTACCATAAGAAACACAAATTTCCTCCTACTATAAAGCTTTTTCATATATAAAACTGCTTTCTTAAGTATTAAAAAGTGGCACTAGTACCAATAATATTAACCCAGGCTTCAGAGCATACTAGGTACTCAACAAGTGCTTGTGTGAGTCTACTTAGCCTCATCTGGGTATGAGACAATGATCTCAAGAATAAAATATGAGGATAATTTTCCCCATATCAATCAGACCAAATAGAACTAAGTCTCTTTTCTCATCTCCTCCAACAGCATCTTTAAGATGCAATTCATTAACACATGCATCTATTGTTAGTTGAGGTATAAATTGGTACTACTTTTCATACAATGCATTTTGAAAACCTTACATGGGGCATACCATTTGACACAGCAACCCTTCCAACTCTTAAGAATTCTAAAGAAATAGTCTGAGATTTAGTCAAAGATTTAGCCACAAAACTTACTATTTATGGGGATTGTTTTTGCTTTATTTTTTTTACAATAATGAGAAAAGCCTTAATGTCCATTGGGAAGAAATTAAATTAAGGTTCTACTTTTTGGTGAGAGTCATACATGATGACTTAGAAGGGTATGTAATAGGTGGAAAAAATATTCATGATATAATGTTCACTGAGGAAAAAAGCAGTACTGTTGGATAAATCTATACTGAAATTTTGAAATATGTATAGTAAACATAAGTTTGAGCAGTATTTAAAACTATTAATAGTGGCTACTTTTAAATGATATTAACTTTTTACAAATTTTAACCTATCTGAAAATTTTCTAGGTTTTCTGAAATAAAAATGTACTGCTTTTGTAATAAAGGTAAAAAAAGACGATTGATTTTTTTAAAGGAAGGACAAATGAGATTGGAAGCATCAAGATAAATTAGTGAGATTGCTCCCTGACCTCCTGTCTCCCATTGCCATGGCTGTTTTCCAGGCTACTGATGCTCACCTCACTCTGGCTCACATCCAGGCAGTTCCCACAGAGTGCCCCTCACACACCTTGTCACTTTAATCAGATTGACCCTGATAATCATTTCATGCTTTCTGCTACCAGCCCTGCAGTGAATTTGCCTAGTCCACTGTGTCTGAAATAGCACTCACAAATGCCCTGCACGTGACAAATTGTGTTCCTATAGACTTTGGTCCTGGGACTCACTAGGGTAATGGGAATCCCATGAGACTGCATGCCTTCCCAGTTGAAGGCACCTTTGTTTTCCCACGACATTTCCAAAAATACTATTCTTAGCTGCTTCCTTGGTCAGGCCTTGAGATTGGAGGGGTTTATCAGGACATCCAGATTCCCCAACTAGAACAGGAAAAGAACATCCTAAAACAGTTGGAGCAGATGTCCCAAAATCTTGATGAGTACACATCATCTGTCAATTTTGCAAATTATTTGAAGCTTGCTCATGATTTAACTTCAGCTCACTGAATAAAACTTTTTAAATTTTCTAAGGTCAATCTTTTTAGAGAGTACATCTAAACATTCCTTTAAGGTAGCTAATGGCATCTTTCAAATAATCAGCCCTCCACCTCCCCACACAACCTAAAGATCCAAAGAGAGCATGGATTTAGCCAAATGGCTTGCAGACAGCAGTACTCTTCAACAATGCAATGATGAACTGTTTGATGCCACAGCCATGGGACATGGACTCAACAGAACCTGGTGACCATATGACATTCTGACCCTCACCTACTTCTTGGCTATCCCTAACAAATTGTTTCCATATTTTAAAAAAAACGATCCTCTCACTATGGGTGAGGGTATGATACAATGATTACTCTAACAATTTTATCATGCTTTTAATCTTCTCAGAATCCATTCACATACATTATCTCATGTGATTCTCACACATTTTACCCAGTGCTGAACAGTACGGCATGAAGATTAATAGCATTCAATCAATAAGCTAGGTTATACTTCCAGCTCTGTAATTTACTAGTTTTGTAGTCTTTGACATTACTTCTCCTCTCTGAGCTTCTGTTTTTTCTTCTGTAAAATGGGTCCATAGGGCCGGGGATTTAGCTCAGTGGTTTCGCCACCTGCTGCGCAAGCACAAGGACCCGAGTTCGATCCCCGATATCAAAAAAAACAAAACCAAAAACAAAAAATTGGTCCATAATATCAAGATTATAGACCTATTATGAAGATTAGCGATATTAGAGTATTTGGCAAATTAATGGTTTCCTAGCAAAGAGTAGCTGCATAGAACAATTATAATAACCATGTGATGGGAGTCTTTCAAAGCAGGAGTGGAAATGTAGAAATTTACACCCTGTGTTACCATTATACAGTTATCCTAGAATGATTTATTGGGATTGAACTTATTCACCCATTACTTCCCCTCCCCACTGTCATTGTCTAAGTTTAGACCCTCCCCACACTTCTCTTGAGCCATTTGCAAAACTCCTAACTTGCCTAAGAGGCCTCAATCTGCCCTGTCTTTCAGCCATTATCTTTAAGAGTAAGACTAAGGAAGCAAAACTTGAGTTTCTTGCTTCCCAAAGAAAATTCTACTATGACCTTTTCCTCAACATGGTCTACAAGGCCTTCATCTACTTCTACATATCATCTCCCATCATTCTCTTTGCTCTCTAAACCACTGTGTACAGTCTGTACCACAGCCATCATGGCCATCTCACAGTCCATTCCTGCACCATGCTTTGTCTTATCTGTTTTCTCTGAATCTGTCACTACTTCTCAAATGTCCAAGCCTCCCTCTTCTGCCCAGTGAGCTTCTTTTTCTTTCCAAAGCCCACTGAAACATCACTTTCACTGTGAATCTAATCTTGACTCCCCAGATTTAATTACCTCTCTGTACTGCCTCCCAGAATGCACTTCA
Organism: Heterocephalus glaber; assembly: GCF_000247695.1. The sequence continues at coordinate 7,119,542 of NW_004624829.1, read as the reverse complement.
CACCCTTAGTATGCATACTTAGTATGATATCCTTTAAATGTTTGGGTGCCAAGTCTCTCTCAAAAGCAAGCACTAGTAATAGCTAATATTTATTGAGTACCTACTACAAACAAGACTCTAGTCCAAGCATTATATACATTATCTCATATAATCTTTACAGCAATTCTATAGGAGAGTCATTATTAGTATCTCCATTTTAGAGATAATTGAACTGAGGCTTTAGGATGTTAAGAGACTTGTCCAAGGCTCCAAGTTATTACTGACCAAACCAATATTCAAAATCAAACTGTCATACTTCAGAGCTGGCACCTTTAATACTATACCATGATGGGCTGGGGATTTAGCTCAGTGGTTCCGATGCCTGCCTCGCAAGTGCAAGGTCCCGAGTTCAATCCCCCATACCAAAAACAAAAAAACCAAAAAAAAACACCATACCATGTTATGTACCCTAGTATCAAACTCAATATCTGACATGTTAATGGCTATATTAGTTATTTCTTGCTGTGTAACAAATTATCTATTATAGTTTATATCTAGTTGTCCTCATGGGCTCATAGGTAGAGCTCTTGGGACGTTACTGGATCACGGGGGTGTGATACTCATCGGTGGATTAATCCACCCATGAGTTTATAGCTAAATGTGATTTGGGGAGCTAAAGCCTGGTCAAAAGAGGTGGGTTACTGGAAATGTGGCCACCATGCCGAGAGGTCTTCTCCTCTAACATACCCGTCTGCTGGGCCGCCCTGCCATGGAGCCAGCCAACTACGGACTAAAACCTCTACAACCCATGAGGCAAAATAAGCCTTTTCTCCTATGAGTTGTGGGTGTCAGGTACTGTGTCTCAGAGATAAGAAAGAAACTAAGACATTATCCCAAAACATTGTTGCTTAAAACAATAAACATTTACGATCTCACAGTTTATCTGGGTCAGGAATTTGGAAAGAACTTATTTGGGTGGTTCTGTCTCAGGGTTTCTCAGGAGGTTGCAGTGAAAATGTTGCCCTGGGCTTGACTGCAGTAGAGGACTTGCTTTGGGGATGGCACACTTACGGTGCTGGAAATGGGCAGGGAGCTTAATTAAGTTGCCTCACCTGTGGGCCTCTCCATGATCTGAATACTGTACCCTCATGATGAGGTTCTTGGCTTCTCTCACAGTGATGGATCCAAGACATCAAGGTGAAAGCCGTAATGTCATTTATGACCTAGCCTCAAAAGTCGCATTCTGTCATTTCCACAGTACTCTGTTGGTTACACAGGTAAGCCTTGTTTGGTATGAAAATGTACTACACTGGAGTATGGATACTAGAAAGTGAGACTCACTGGACTCTCTTTCAATATTATCTGAACTCCTGAACAAAAATTATTAAGAACTGCTCTGAGTATCGAGACATTTTCTAAATAAAGAGAAATTTGGATTAGGTGGCTACTTAAATTTCCATCTAGGTCCAAAATTAAGAAAGACTATTCCCAAATTCTAGATGTTAGCCTTGATTCCCCATGTCCACAAATACAGCATTAAATGAATTCAAGGGTTTAATTTCATTCAATTCCAGTAGAAGCCACAGGTGAGTATTTGCCAACTTGACTTCTCCTTTGTACTTTTAGACAGAGCCAATGAAGTATGAGAAATTCTCCCAATCTGGATCAGTTATTTCCTTAACAGCAAAACAAATCTATGTTTCATTTCAGGATTAATTCTATAGTTTGATCCCAGCGTAAGCCCAGCCTCTGGACAAAGGCTTATCTTCTTTAGCACAATATCTGTGATTATACTGGGGCAACCAAATCCTTTGTGTAAAACAGTAAAGATAATAAAATCACTGGTTTTAGTCCTTAGGCCATGTTTGTTTTCAAGCCAAGATTTTATTTGCTTAAAATAATTCTTTAATATGTTTTGAGATATACGAAGATAAAAACTAAATGATGAAATGAGGCATTTTGCAGATACAATGATGTTGAATACATGAAATCAAGTTTATTCTAAAGGTCAATCCATGTCAGTAGAAATGGAAAAATAGGAACAAAATCTTTGTAAATAGGGAGGAATGGAGGGGTTGAAGGGAGGGCTGGGCAAGGGTGAAAAATAAGAACCAAGAGAGATTATGTAAAGGTGCAAATTTCCAATGATGAATGTCATTATATTGTATAACTAAAATGTACCAATGATTAGAATGAATAATCAATAATGCAAAATAGGAAGAAAAGCTCCAAAGGGGTAGGGGTAGTGGGAGGGGCAGGGGAAAGGAAAGAAGGGAAAGGAAAAATGATGAGAAATGGAAATAAAGTCTTTGTAAATAGGGAAGGGTGGAGGGTTTGAAGGGAGGGCTAGGAATGGGAAAAAATAAGAACCAAGATGCATTATGTAAAGGTACAGTTCCCAATGAGAAATGTAATCATATTGTGTACCTAAAATGTACCAATAAAAGAATTTAATAAAAAAAAAAAAGAAAATCAAATATGAGCTGTTCACTCTTCCCACCAATACCAGATCCAAAGAATGGTGGCAGCCAGGTCAGAACACACCTCAACAGCTCCCAGCAGCCTATCCTTTCCCAGGGCTCTACTCCAGGGATCAGTAAACGACATCCCACAGAGAATTTTCTGTCTTGATCTAGGAGACAGCCCACTGCCTGTTTTGTAATTAAAATTTTACTGGAGCACAGCCATGTTCATTCATTTATGGATTGCTGGTGACTGGAATGATAGAGTTGAAAAGTTGCAACCACAACCGTATGGCTGACAAAGCTGGAAATATTTACTGTCTGGTAATTTATAGAAATAATTTGCCAATTCCTGGTCTACACCTCTGAAGACTTGGCCTGAGGCAACCTACTACAGTGTAAGCAGAAAATGTATATGTACCATATGCTGCTCCAAACATTTTTTGGGGAAAAGGGGAGGGGGCTTTGCTATTTATGTTGTGGTATTACACACAGTGAAGACATAAATCATTTTGTTTCCTGTGCTGTGGACTGAACCCAGGGTGTCATGTATGCTAGGCAAGTACAGCGGGCCCTTGACTTATAAACTTGATCAGTTCCCAAAGGCTGGTTGTAACTCAAGTTGGTTGTAAGTCAATACAGCTGAGATCTGGATGTTTACCTGCGTACCCGCTATAAATAATAAGAAGCAGGTGAATCTTCCATTAACCTTATTAACCCAAGTTCCTATGTCAGGCCGGTCATAACTTGAGAGTCCACTGTACTCTACCAAAATCTGCACCACCCAGCCCAAGGCAGAAATCTTAACAGGTATCACCTGTGCAACCAACTCCTAGATCAAGACAGAACTCTCCTCTCTCAGTCAGTTCCCCCAGTAAAGATAGCCATTATTTTAATTTCTATGACATAGATTCATTTCCCTGGTCTTGAATTGTATATGCATGGAACAGAACAGAACTGTTCTTACTGGTTTCTTTCATTCAGCAGTAAGTCAGTCGATGACATTCATACATATTTCAGTATAAAGTAGTTTCTTCTTCACTTCTGTGTAATATTCAATTGCATGACTAGACCACTATTTACTTATTCTTTTGCTGGTGAACATTAGGTCCTTTCCAGCTTTTCGATATTATGAATAAAGCTGATACAAATATTCTTCTTATACATGTCTTTTGGTGGGCATAACGAACCACTTACCACGTGTGGAACTTCTGGGTAACAAAAGATAACAGCAAACACTTTTCCAAATTGGTTGTAGTTTTCAAATATAGAAAATATCATTTTAATTTATAAAATCTTTTGAGAGCAAAAGTTCAAAACTCCCCTCCCAAATCATATTCTGTTGTTTCTCATTGGCTATTCTAGGGATGGGTGGATGCCTGACTTGTTTGTTTTTGAAGTACAAGCCCTGACCTTGGCGATGTGCTGGCAACTTTACAAATTCATCCCATTAAATCCTTACCCAAAACTCTGTGAGCTAGATAAACTCAACCTGTGGCAAATAGAACAATAAGGGCCAGGAGGAATAAATATCTCAACCATGACAATACAACTAGATCCATGGCACTCAAGGTCTTCATTGTGGTTCTTATTTTTCCCTTTGAAAAGCACAAAGGCAAGTTTTGCAGTCCTCACAAAGCCAGGGAAACACAGGCTAAGGCACCAATACTCTCAGCTCCTTGTTGTCCTCTTTATCTTCTTAATTCAAATATAATTAAATTATACAACAGCTCATGAGTGTAACTCCTCACATGGCACATTGAAATCACTATGATTTCATCCTCCACACCAAGTCTGAAGGCATGGCTACTCAGATTAACAAGGGTAGAAAAATAAGAAGCTACAACCACCTTGCAAAAATTGACCATTGAAAGATGGTCATAAACCATAGGATTTCACACAAAGGTATGAATTTGGGGGCAAATAACATTATACATTTGTCTGTTAAAGTCTCTACTGCATGTATGAGCAGACTTAAGTGGCATAAATCAGAAAATGATAATGGGAACTGAATGAAATTCTCATAAATCATGTTACTAAGTATAGTTACATCATAGACTTGGAACCCAATTAAACAGATGGCCACATGCTGTCAGAATCAGCCCCTAATCAATAAAGATGTTCATTTTAGAAAATCACCTCAATTTTTCACTTCTTCAGTGAAGCAAAAAGAAGGAAGTGAGGGGAGCTTACGGGGGAAAGTCCCAGGAAACCTAGTAAGGAAATGTGTAAGAAGAAACTCCACCTGTCTTAATTTGTAGTCCAGAATATTAGAAAGGAAAGAGAGGAAAAAGTCACCCAAAGGATTCCTTGTCATCCTGCCTGGAAATGTAATTTACAACAAGAGCAAGCACTGGTCATTAGGAAAATAGAAACAGCTTGAATCTCTTAATTAAAATACTGCTTCAAATTGTTCATTTCAAAGCTCCTCTGCCCGTGAGCTTTCAAGAACCCATCGGGTTACCCTGAAATGGCTTCTTTCTGAATATACCTCTGAGAGGATCAATTCTTCCCAGACCAGGAAAGGGCAAAGCCGGAGGGGTAAACCCTGAAGACAGAACTATTGTTAGACACACTAAAGCCCCCAAAGGAGCGATGGGCCTTCAGTGACATTTGAAAATAAGTGTGGAAACACTGAAGAGACTATCCCATTGTCTTTTCTTGCATAAAAGTTGATCTGTTACACTAATTAAGTCTACCAATCCCAAGAGCTGAGAAACAACAGAAAAATCTCTGTAGTTTGGCATGCTACTTTGAAGAACATTTGTTGTTTTCTGGTAAAGTTGAGTATTTGCATACCCTACCAGCCAGCAATTGCACTTCTGGACAGATAGCCACATCTTATTTCAGGATACATACAGAAGAATATTCAGAGCAGCAATGTTCATAAGAACAAAAACACTTGGAGAGTGGGGGATACATAGGCCTACCGATAGCAAAACATATAATACTCTAGGGGTACGGTCACACAGTGGAATGCTATACAGCAGTGAAAACCCTACTGCTATATGCTATGTGCACAAATCTTAAAAATAACATGTTGATTGAAAAACACAGTTGCTTAAGATTGTGTATAGCATGATACTGTTCTTATCATACTAAAAACTAAAAATAAACACCATATGATTTGGGGATTCCTACATGAATTGTTATTTTTTTTTAAAAAAAAGGAGAAGATAAACACAAAAATCAGTATAGTAGTTACCTGTATGGTGAGAGACAGAATGGGTTGAGGAGGGAGAAGGGTAGCTGCAGTGGTACTGATAATGTTCTGATTCTTCGTTGAGTGATGGCTTCATAGGCACAGTGTTTCTATGTTTTCTTATAAATTTTATAACTTAACATTTGCCAACATGTTGCACATGTTCTTTTGTATGTGTCAAGTTTTACATAAGAACAAATTTTCTTCTAAAATGAATAAGCAACATTCTATTGCCCAAAAGAGTATTCTAAATAGTATAGTTAATATATTTAAATACTATTATAAACTTTAGTTATAATTAATAGCTCAAATTTCATTAAGTTTCCATATAACATATGCAGCCTAGTTCCCAAATTGGAACTTAGAACCTTAAGAAAGCAACAGTATTTTCATGATAATGAATATTTATATAGTAAGGAGTGACATACAAAATATTTAACAACTTATTTGGCTATATAAATTTATGTAAAAATAAAAAATTAGCACCATCTGCTTGTTTTCCCTCTGCTCATTATGGGCACAGACCACAGTCCTGCAAAGACTTCCATTTGCAATAGGAGCCACAGGAGGGTGACTCTGGTAGAGAGTAGCCACTGCCCTCAGGCTGTGCCCTGTGGCCAGGGAGTCCTGTAAGGGCAAGGGACAGCTTGGAAGACCTACACAGGATGGCTCTCTGGCCAGAGGGCAGGCCAAATGCCTCACTGAGTGGGTATCTTTTGAGCAAAGACTTAAAGAAAATGGGAATGTGAACTATGAATATCACTTGGTGAGTTTTTCAAAGCAAAGAGAACCCCAAATATAAATGCACTAAGGGAACCGTGTATCATAAGCACTCTAGGAACTTGAAGGAGGCCAGTAAGACTGGAAACAAGGGAGAGACGGAGCATAGGAGGAGATAAAGGCAGAATGATAACAAGCTTCCAGGGCCAAGGCCAGTGATGGTGAACCTTTTAGAGTTTTTCCATGATAACAAACAGCTGCAACACATGTGCCATAGGTTCCACCACCACTGCTCCAGGCCATTGGAAGCAATTTGTTTCTTAGGCTGAATAAGTTGAGATGCTGGCAAAAGGCACTGGAGAGTGACATGTTATTGTAAAGCCTCTTAAATGACTCTAATGTCATATTTAGAATAGACTGGAGGGAGTAAGCACAGAAGGCAGGCCAGTGAGAAGGTTATTACCATAATCCAGTGGTAGACGGTGGTAGCCTGAACAAAGATGGTAAATTCCATCCCCTGTTGTTACGGCTTGTGTTTATATGGCCCCCCCCCAAAGCCTCATGCTTTTTCAGAGACGGCTGAATCTAGAGTGTGTGACTGATTAATGGTGGGGCTAGGCCCAAGGGCACTAGGATTAAGGGCATAAGTGCTACCTGTCCTAAATAGTCTGAATAAGATAAAGGGGGCAGAAAGATGCTGTTAAGGCCTCTTGTTGCCCCTCTGCCACCCAGCCTCATTGCCAGCTGATTATGGACTGAAATCTTTACAAACTGTCAGCCAAATAAACCCTCTCCCCTTTAACTTTGTGTGTTGGGTACTTTGTCTCAGCAATGAGAGAAAAGTAACTAACAAAGAAATGTGGTACCAGAGAAATGGGGTTGTTGCTGTGACATTACCTGGTCATGTGGCTCAAGAACCTTTGGATTTGGCTTGTGGGAAGGGGAAGAGTAAGGAAAGGTTCTCAGAAATGCCAGCTGAAAAAGTAGAGCTGGAACTCTAGCCTGTACTATATGGGAGATTCTGACCAGAGCTCAGAAGACCAGAAAGCCAGTAAAGACCAGGCTCAGGAGGTTTCTCCTGGGAAGAAGAGCTGCATTGGCTGCTGGAATCCAGATAATGTCTGCTACGATTTGGCAGAAAGTTTGTCTGCATGTTGTTCATGTCCAGGGACTTTGCCTGAGACTGAGATTAAGGATGGCGGACTAATTAATCTCACGGAAGAAATTTCTAGAAGTCTAATGTTGAGGCAGTGGCATGGCTACTGTTAGGGGATTTTTAGTCAGATTAATGTTGAGATTCAAAAGCAAAGAGCCCAGCAGAATGATTTAAAGTGTTTTGAGTTTGGCCAGAAAGGAAGCTCTAGTAAAGCTGTAGACTGCAAAGACAGAGCAGAGGAGATCTTGATTGCTGAGAAGGAATAGAATAGAAAAGATAGCTTGAGGGCATCACAATAAGCAAAAGGACTTCATCTTTTGCAGCCTCAAAACTGCAAAAGTGAAGGCCTTTGCTTTGAGAATAGAGCCCCAGGGCACCATGTTGCAAAATGGTGGTAGTTTAGGGAAGTTGTTCCACCATGGCAGTTTAGAGAAGTTGTTCCTTGGGATTTGGTTCATAGGCACTGGACCCCTACATCCAAGAGAGAAGGAAGCTTGGATACAGCTCCAGCTGGCAGCAAACTTTGGTGTGACCCATAGTGCTACTTTTAGGCCCATGAAAAATGCAAGAGTTGTGGGATGAGGAAGGCTTCTACCCAAATTTCAGAAGAAGGCCTGAGAGACCAGGCAGTGTGCCCCTGAGAGGGCAGTGTACGAAGCTGTGTGAAGCCAAAGGTGCAGTGGAGACCCCAGAAGTTTGGAGAAGCCAGGAGTGTGGATCATCTGAGGAAAACTGCAAGGAGGGAGCAGAGCTGGCCAAAGAGAGAAGCCATGGGAGGTACAATCACTAGAAGTGGCATAGGGGCTGAGGCACCCAAGCCCTTTGGAGATCACAGATTGCTGGGGATGCTGGTCGTGGAACTGTGGGATTTAATGTTTGCTCTACTGTATTTTGGTCTTGCTTTGTTCCCATTCCTTGCTATCCCCCATGTTTGTAACTTTTGAAAGGAAAATGTCTATCTTGTGCCATTGAATGCTGGAAGCGTTCAGCTTTCATTTGCATAGGGCCTTGCAGCTAAGAATTTACTTTCGATTTCAGAGGAGACTTTGGAATTGGACTTTTCAGCAATGCTGAAACTGTTATGACTCTGGCAACTTTTGGAGATGGACTAAATGCTTTTTTGCATAAAGGGATATCTTTATGTCTTTAGGGGCCCGGGGCAGAATGTCATGGCTTGTGTTTAGAGGGCCCCCAAAGCCTTATAATTTTTCAGAGGTGGCTAAATCTAGAGTGTATGATTGACTCATGGTGGGGCTAGCCCAACAGCACTAAGATTAAGGGCATGAGTGCTACCTGCCAGAAGTAGTCTGTGTAAGATAAAAGGGACAGAAAGACGCTGTTAAGGCCTCTTGCTGCTTTTGCTGCTTCTGCTGCCATGAAATGTTGCCCCTCTGCCACCCTGCCTTGGAGTCAGCCAACTATGGACTGAAACCTCTATGAACTGTAAGCCAAATAAACTCTTTCCCCTTTATGTGTTGTGTATTTTGTCTCTGCGATGAGAGAAAAATAACATACCTGCATTCAACAGTGTAGAAATGTGATTGAAACCATGAAATTAGATATTATCACCCAGAAAGTCTGCAAAGATAGAGAACAGAGGCAAAGAGGAGAGGCACTGGGACTGAGCCTTAGGTAGGGGAGGTGAGGAGAATCCAGCAAGAACAATTTCCTTTCATGGACATGCCTAGTCACTTTTGGGGGAAACAAAGCATGTTCTGCCCTCATCATAGCCATCAAAAAGTTCCTTGCATTTTATACGAGATTAACAAGAAGACACAAAGCCAGTACTCACGGATCTGGTTGGTAGATGCACTGTAGAAGGCATTGACAGTTGTTGGGTTTGTAAACCACCTGTAGAAAGAGAAACAAATACCACAGCATATAATCATTATCCAGGCAGGAGGGCGATAAAGACAAACACGATATGGCTGGACTTACAAGCAGATAACAGTAGAAAAGGGATGCTGGGCACAAGGGGAAATTGTTGCCTTGGTTAAGGCCACTGCTCTGCCCAATAAACAGTCTCACCCTAAACCAAACATAGTGCAGTGAGAACGTATTAACATGCCTGGTTATTCTAGTTATTCACTGTTAGTAACTTAACAGAAAAAGTTAAACAGAAAAAGCACCAGTGCTTCTGAAAAAGCTTTAATGAGAAATTATAGAATCTAAAGGGCTCTCCTTGCAGATGAAAACACAGCAATGAGCTGTGTTCAGTAGATCCATGGAACAGCTACATTTCTATGCTACATCACCTCTGATCTGTCTGTCTTAGTCACTTTTCTTATCACTGGGACACAATATCCAACACCTACAATTTAAAGAAGGAGAGGGTTATTTCGGCTCATGGTTTCAGTCCATCGTCTGCTGGCCCCAAAGCAGGGCAGCATGTCACAGTGACACAGGAGAAGAAAAGCTGCTTGTCATGGCAGCCAGGAAGTAGAGAGGCAAGGAGTGAATGCCTCTTCTGCCAGGTCCCACCTCCCAACTGCAAGCCAGTTGTACTGCCCCCCATGATCCAGTCACCTTCCACAAGCCCCACTTCTGAGCACATGAAGCTTTGGGGGGACATCTAGATATAAACCATAACACCGTTCGTTAAAAAGCTTGAAATTGGACCAGGGGTTTAGCTCAGTGGTTCCGCCGCCTGCCTCACAAGCACAAGGACCGGAGTTCGATCCCTGGTACCAAAAAATAAAAATAAAAAATAAAAAAAAGCTTGAAATCAGTGACAACTCAGAGATCCATTTAAAGAGTGGTGAATAAAGTATCAGCATGCTACCCAGAGAGTCTGCCTGTTCCAGTGAAAAGTTTACTGATTCGAATGGCAAAAGATTTAAGAACTGGTCGTGTCTCTATCACTAACTAGTTCAGTTGTGTTGGAACAGTCACTGACTTTCCTGGGGTATAGCTTTATCCATAAAGGTAAAGTCCTGAATTAGGACATCTTGGGATTCCCTTACAGCTATGAACCATCTACGCCTTTATCTTAAACACGTAGTAGTTTATTTAGATCAGGATTGGCAATTTTTCCTAGGTAAAAGTCATACTGCAAACATTTTAGGCTTTGTGAACAATGAGGCAAGACCAAGAAAATTATATAGATATTTGAGAACAAACTTTCCACAAATTTTTACTGACAAAATATAATAATGAAGTGCAATTTTTGTAGTACAAGAATATTAGTGAGAAGAACAGAATTCTTTGGGGTAGGATAACGTTTTGCGTAATTGTAGTTCAAAGGTATCATTTCTCATCATCAACCAATTTCAAGCACTTGTCTGTAGAAATTACCCTTGGTACATGGTCTGTATGAAAACAGGAAGTAGGTAAAATTCAGCCCACAACCTGAAGTTTGCCAACCCTCGGCTTAGATCTTTGTGAGTTTCAGTCACTGCCCTTTATGATTACAACCAAGCAACTCATCTTAAACTAAACTGCTCAAATATAAACTTGTATCAGCCTTGGGGTATAGCTCAATGGTACAAGGCCTGCTTACCATGCCTGAGGCCCTGGTTCAATCCCCAGCATTACAAAAAAAAAAAACTTATAAAAACTTGTATAAATACCTTTTACAAAACAATCATTTTACTCACTTTTGTCTAAGAAAAATAGTTACTGTATGTCACACTAATAAATTAATTTACATCAGGCTAATATGAAATTGAGAGAGAACCCAACTACTGATTCTAGTTGGTCCATTCACACTTTCTTCCAACCTCTAAGGAAGTCTATGAATATGTCACATTTTTATTATCACATTATTATTAGCTAACATCCACTAAGCACTTATTCTAACCTAAGCACTTTATTCACAGGTATTTTCCCCATAGCAACTATAGGAATTTTTAGCTCATTTCATAGATGAGGACAATAAGACTTAAAAGCATTATATACTCACACAAGGTTTGGTCCATCTAACTTCAAAGCAGTTCTCTTGAGCATTATATTATACTAAAGATATTCCCAGAAATCAAGAAGAAGCGTACCTCCTCTCTTTGTCAAGACTGAAACCTAGATTTTTCCCTTCAAGTTTAAGGTATTTCAGTGAAGCCCCAGTATTTAATACAAACCTGTTGGCTGGCCTATTTTCCGGAGGAAACAGGTAAAAAAGAAAGCAACTTTATTGACCTAAACTTGTTACCTGTAGTAAGTAAAATTACAGTCACACCCTAATCTCCAGGAGCTTATGAATATGTTGCATTACACAGTAAATAGAAGTTTTCAGGAGTGATTAAGATTAAAGAACCTTAAAATAGGGAGTTTATCTTGGATTATCCAGGGAGATTTGATCTAGTCACATGAATCCTTAAAACAGACAATGGATTTTTGTTGTTGTCATCGTTGTTGTTTTGGGTTTGCTTGTTTGTTTGTTTGTTTTCACTGCAATCTGAGAGATGCAACAGAGGAGGTCAGAAGAGATACTACAGATGGAAAGTCAGGGGGATTCCAAGGGTGAAAAGAATTTGATGCACTTTTTCTGGCTCTAAGATTTAGAAGCCACCAGAGAAAGGCCTCTAGGAGCAAAGAGTGGCTCCTGGGTGATAGCCAGCAAAGTAAGGACCTCAAACCTATAACCACAAGGAACTGGATTCCACCAACATCAATGAGCTTGAAAGGGGAGTTTTTGCAGATTCACCTGATAAAGCCTAGCCAAGCTAACCCCTTGATTTCAGTCATCTGTACCTCAAAGCAGAGAAACTAACTAAGCCAGTTGCTACAGTTGTGGTAGCTTATTAGAGCAGCAATAGGAAGCTAAACTGCCCAAAGAACCCAGGCTTTGTAGGTTAAAAGAAAATCCATGTACCTCTCAACTTGGTTGCTAAATAACATTGTGTTAAACCAAAATATACACAATAGATAAGGTGTATTCCTAGAGCTTGTCCCTTCTCTTCCCATCCTTCCCAACTCCCCTCCTTTTAGCAAAGAATAAACTTTCAAAATATTAGAATAAGTACCATGCAGCAAACTAATTGCTGATAGACAAAGGTGGAAAATACAAAGAAATCAAACAATCAATCCCTGAAATGAGACACTGATAGGACTTCTGAAACTTCAGTGAGGAAGACTGAAACATTTCAGCTTGGTTACATGATCTTGCCATTCCTGAATCCCCAGCACTCCTAATGACTCGGGGGTACATTTGGAGCCTTGATTACCACCCCCCCCCAAGCTCATATTAAACAGCTTCACCAGTAGATCCTACCAGGAGTTGATACTATTATCTCTTCTGTTTGTTCAGTGACCATGCATAACCAGCTGTTCAACATTCCATACGTCTTTGTTATATCCAACTTTACTACATATTTAATTTTACTATTCACTGAAGTAAACCTACCTGTTCTAGTTCTAATAAGTATTTGCAAACTTGTTTACACTCCTCCCATTAAGATATGGAGTCTACATTCCTCTCCTCTTGATTATGAGTGAGTTGTAGCAACATACTTTTAAAGAATAAAATTCGGTGGAAATTACAATGTGTAACTTCCAAAGCTAGGCAATTACAGGTGATACAACCTCCCCTTGAGGCATACAAGCACACTCTCCCTTCATTCCATCTCTCTTTCTCAGGAAATTTGCTCTTCAGAATTTCTTTATCAAAGCCAGAGATACATGCAGAGGTTGTATGCAGGTGTTCCAGCCACCACCCCAGAGTCAACCACTAGACATGTGAGAGGGGCAGCCTTCCACATGATTCCAACCCAAGCCATTATCTAACTGCAACTACATGAAAGGTCATGAGCAAGAACCACATACCTGAGCCTAACGACCTCCAGAATCATAAGAGAGAAAAGATAAGTATTGGTGCTTTGACTCTTTAAATTTGGGGGTGGTTTGTCATGCAGCAATAGATAACAGGAACACCCAAAGGTTGTCTGTCCACAGACTAAGTTCCACCAAATAGGCTGACTTTTTTCAGAAAACTGTTTCCTTTGCCTAACATAATGGTTTAAGACATTTCTGAGTTGGAATTTATTTAAGGGGAGTGTGCAGTCACTCACTCTCCAAGGTTGCTATCATTCCTTATTGTTTACACTTGTCTAGGTGAGCCATGTGTTAGCTGACTGGGCCTTGAGGGACCCTGAGTTTGTAGAACTTATCTCCCACTAAGATCTTAAGTACCTTCCGAGCTGAGACTATCGTCCCAGTGGTAGGTTCTGAGCAAAAGATCACTAAATCTATTAAAATTGATTTATTATTATGTATATGTCTACTTCACTAAGCAAAAAATATCATTCCAGTGCTTTAAATTCTTCTTACTATGTGTCAGTCAAGCTTAATTGTTTACTTGGCAGGACAAAGACTCCTGGAAAGGTGATTGGAAAATGGGGGTGCTATACTCATCAATGGATTGATTCACTGATGTTCATAGCTGAATGTTCTGTTAGGAGGTGGGGTCCAGTTAGTGGAAGTGGGTCACTGGGGTCCCGCTTTTAGAGGGTATATCTCTTGCTAGTACTGATCCCCTGCTCTGCTTCCAAGCTGTCATTAATTGACAAGCTTTGCTCTACTGTGACCTTTTGCCTTCAAGCCAGTCAAACATGGACGGAAAACATGAGTCAAATTAGATTTCTCCTCCTTTAAACTGTGGATCTTGAGCATTTTGTTCCACCAACACAGAAGCTGACTAATACACTATATCTATGGGGTGTTCCTGCATCTGTGTTTGGAGGATTTCATGGACAGAATAGGGAGAAGTCTCATATAAATTCCAAATCTAAAAATACATGAGAATAAAATTATACTGGTCAATGAGAAGGATAATAGAATGTAATGGCAAAATACAATAATTTTAAGGAAAGACATTGGTGCTCTGATTTCTTTTGGGCTGTATAAAATAGATACACATCAGGCCAATGCTTTACATTTTACTTGTCAATTCTTAAAAATAATCTATGGAATATGGAATGGAAAAACCACTGAGTATCTATTGCTTTCTTAATAAAATCCTGAAGATTAGATAGCTCACATTCCATGCTATAATGTTTTTACAAACAAAAATTCTTGGCAGGACCATAATTTGGATAGACATTTGATATACTTTTTACATATCTTTCAACACATAGAGAAAGAGAATCTAGACATGTTTGGTCACAGTAGAATGAGAGTGAGTTAATAGGGAAGCTGACTTAAAATCATTTCTGTCAAAGAAGAGGATTCTGCGGGAAAGAAATTACTTTTGATTCAAGCCAAGCAGTAAAATAAATCCTCTATTTTTCAGCAAACTGATGAAGTGACAATTCGGAGAACCAACTTCTAAATATGTACCTTCAGGGATGACCACCCAATTAATTTCATTCTTGCTGACATTTTCCATTGCCTTAGAAACTTCTTAATGCACATTAGTGAAGCTAAAATGGATTCTATGAGAATGAAAAATAAAGGGTATTTATCTCCTATCCCCACAAAGAAGCAAAATGTTATTTCAGGACTGTGGAAATATAATCATGATGTGCTGTTCAAAGTAAACTAGCACAGAGGAGCTACTCCTGGATCATCCCCACTTGATTAACTCACAAATTTTCAGACCTAAAAGATGTCAATTAAAGCCAGTGTGCATCAGGAAGCTAAAATTCCCTACAATACATGAAAAGTAATAGCTAGATATTTCCTTTAAAAAAGAAAGAAAGAAATTGAGTGTCTAGCACTTTACCATGCAAACAGGACCTTACATTTCTGTGGAAATTTTATAGTCTATGGAAACAAGAATTACAAGCATAACACTGATTTTCATTCTAAGAGAACTTTTCCCAAACACTAAACAGCTTAATATCCTTGTGGAAAACATATAGTTGGCTGGCCATATCCATAGGTTCCATATTAGCAGGTCAGGAAGAATAATACATCTGCACTCAACATGCAGACTTTTTTCTTGCCATTTTTCCCTAAAAGTACATTACAACAAATATTTCCATAGCATTTACATTGTATTAGATTTTACAAATAATCTAGAGATGATCTAAGTTATATGGGAAGATGTGCATAGGTAATATGCAAATACTGCATCGTTTTGTATAAGAGATCTTAGTGCCCTTTGATTTGGGTATCTGCAGGATGTCTTGGAACCAACCACCCCGCCAGTACTGAGAAAAGACTATGTGATGGTTGATCGATTGTGTCAACTTCAGTATGAGAAGCTCACTAAATTGGCTCAGCAATTCGAAGACCCACCCGAGGGCAACTTGCCGCCTGGATGGTATAAAGAGAAAATGAGGGATCTGCTTCTGTTTCTTAGGAGGAGCTCCAGTCTTAGCCATCACCTTGGACTGCCGGCGCAGACTCTTCAGCTTCCAGCACAGATCCTTCAGTCTCCCAGCACAGATCCACTGGCCTCCTGATACGGACTTGCACGGGACACTACAGTGAGCTCCAGACCTTCGACTAGATTCTTTGAATCTCCAGTGTGGACAGAGACTCTCTGCACTCTTCCACACCGGACTCTGTGGGTGGCCATTGTAAGCCAATCTTGTAAATTCTTATATATTTGTATATCTTGTATTGCATCTATTTCCCTGGGGAACACTGACTGATACAGACAATATCTGTTTTACATTGACAGAGGGAAAAACTATACAAATCAAACATCTTGCCTATCCCCACAAAGTCACCCAGCATTTTTCCAAGGCATGAATACAATATTAGCAATAGTCAAGACCATTAGAATCTGACAGTCCATCAGTATGTTAGGATAATGTTAAAGATGACACACTTAGGAGTTTTTCAATTAGTAACTCAGGCCCTGCTACACACCCAAACGAATAATGACATTTTAAAACTGAAGAATTAAACTGCCACCATCTCCAATAAGAAGGAATTCCCAAGAAGATCATAAAAATTCACAAAAACACTAGTGAAAGTCTTAAATTTTCTACAATTTTTTTTAATTTGAAGTAATCTGAATAAGTTTATGAATGGGTCAGATGATTTACACAGATCTGTGATGACAATCCTACTATATGTAGACGGTCATAGAGATATTGAAAATCATTTGATGAAGTCATTAGATTTGAGTTATCAGATTTTAGAGGCCTAAATCTAAAATATTTATTGAATAATTTAGATTGAGAATTAAACAGAATAGGCAGACAGAGAAAATGTGATGAGAGGAGAGAACCAAAAACAGTGAAGCAGATGGTCTTACAACATTATTTGTTACTACCAAAGAAATTCGAATGTTTATCTTTCTTTTGTGCTTTTGATTGGGGTTAAGGGTAGGTACAAGACTGATTCAGCTTTCGGGCTATTCATTTTAGTCAATAATTTACAAGTAACTTTGTAAATGTGCGTTGTAAATGAGTTTGAAAGGCAGAGGGCAGAGAAGGCTAGATGGGAGCATAAGAGGAAAAGGTAGTCACAGCTTAAAGCAAAGGAGGGTACATGGGCCTAGAGTTCCTAGAACCCAGGAAAAAGTAGGGAGTTGAAAGGGACAGTAACAACAGTCCAAGACAGCATAATAAAAGCTAACCAAAGATCTGGGAACCAGGATACGTCAAGCAAAGTTAAAAAGTTAACCACTAAAGGCAGGCTTACTGGTATGATGATATGAAAAGGTAGAGGATTCCTTTCCACAAAAAAATCAAGCATACAACTGGACAAAATTACCAGTAATCATTTCAGGACTCTGAGAACTGATCAAAGGCAAACAATGAATTAAAAACCATTAAATCTTGAGATGTTGCTAGAGCTAGGGAGTAAATAGAGCAAATTTCTTTGGCCTTCTTGGATGGGACTGCTCCTGTCTCTTTCAATAAGTTGGAAACTTAGTTTTATCAGGATGAGGCCAGCTGGACAATCAGCAGCTTCGCTGCCACATGGGGTGGACTCCCTTGAGGATTAGCAGTGAATCTGGAGCTTTCTTAACTAAAAATGGCCAACTTGGTAGAAAACAAAAGAGAAAAACCCAGCAAAAAAATTTAAAAGGGAGATTGAGAAAGTGAGTCATAGAAGGTCTAAAGAAGCTCTCCACTTATTTCTTGCTGAGTAGAAAACTAGGTGCATGCTCAGGGGAGACCAGACAGGGGCCAGTGAAAGGTAAAATCTAAGGCAGATGGAGAGCTGGCTGTGACAACGAAGGCACTCCTGAGCTACACACAGAGCAACTGGCACAGGGAGAAGCCCTCCACTCTTGAGGTATTTGAGCAGAAGCTCTGCCCTAACCACTGGCGGGACACTAAACTATGCAGACACGGGGCTGATCACCAAGAGGTGAGGCTAAAAAATGAAACTAACAGCTAAAGAAACAAGCACAGACATCCATAGCCACTTCCTTCAGGAGAAACACATTTTGCAGTGTCATTCCAGGAAAGTCACTTTTTAAAAAAAAAAACCTCAGAAAAAATAAATGAGAATCCAGAGTTGCTACATCATCTAGAATGTCCTTTTCAACAACAAAAAATTATGGCATGCAAAGGAAAATATAAAAGAACCAATCTATAGAAACTGACACTAAGTGAGCCTAGATATTGGACTTGGCAAAGATTCAAAAGTGGCCATTATGAATCGGTTCAAAGAGTTCGACTATATTCAAATCATTAATGGTAAATATGATGACAATGACTCAACAAATAATCATCAACACAGAAACAGAATCTATATAAAAAACAAAAACAAATGGAAATTCTAGACTTAAAAATAGATCAATAGAAATGATCCAACCTGGAGAAGACAGAAGAAAAGAAAGCATTGAAGAAGTAGGTCATAGCAGCAGACAGTCTGGTCCCAGGAGCCAAAGCACCACCAGGCAAATTGAAAAGTAATCAAAACTTGAGATAAGGATTTTCTCAATTACCATCCTTTTAGTCACTCATAAAATAAGGATAATAGTACCTCTGCCTCCCAGATTAACATGAGGACAAAATGAATTAAATATTGTGAAGCACTTCCTGGCATACTGCAAAGACATAATTATAAGTTGCTATCTTCATCAGCATCATTACCATCATCACCACCACCATTTTGCTGGGGGAGAAATCATGGCTGGCTGACCTTGGGCCTGAAAGTTTGCAAGGAAACTCTCCCATCAAGAGGGAAAGTTCTGGGCTGGGGGTTTAGCTCAGTGATGCGGCTGCCTGCCTCTCAAGCACAAGGTCCTGAGTTCGATCCCCAGTACCAAAAAAAAAAGGGAAAGTTCTTACAGGCAGATGGGAGCAAAATAAATAAAATATAACAGCTATTCTTTCTTTTTTTTCTTTTTGGTACCGGAGATTGAACTTGGGTCCTTGCGCTTGCAAGGCAGGCGGTGGAACCACTGAGCTAAATCCCCAGCCCCATAACAGCTATTCAAAGAAAAGAACATAGCTATCAGTTCTTTGACATGTGTTACCTTGACAACTACCTTCTGGATGCTTCACAACTATACAATTTCTTCCATATTTCTAATCATACTTATTTCTATAGTATTTATTCTTCATTAAGATCTTCAGAAGTTTCAACCCAAGTGTAAAAATCTAGATATATACACAAATATATATGTATAATTATATTTATAACTAGATCTAGAAATAACTTTAATGTTTGCATCCTAATAGCCTTATTCCAATATGTATGGATGTTAGAGATAGAGAACCCATAATTAGACTGAAGATCTGAATCATGTATCAGAAATAAGGCTTGACAAAACATGACAGATTTTGTGCAAGTAACTGGCAAGCCAGCTACTCTGACCTGAGGGGAATTACAAAGGTTAAACTAAAGAGATTCCACTTCTCATCAACATATTTGTCTATTTCACTTTCTTTCTGTTTTAATACTCACTCTGTTTTTGGAACAGCTTTTCTTAGCCAGAAGAAATCAGACTGTGCTAAATACTTCCGGGTTTGCAGGACATTGCCAAAGTAGTCCGATTCTGAAAATTTGATCTGAATAAAACAAACCACAACGTCACTGTCCTGAGTGAAAACAAGAGGTGGCTCTAAAAACAGACTTCAGCACATGAAGCAGCAATCAGCAGATAAGCTATGCCTTCACAGCATCTCTCAGCCATTACTGGTTAACCCAGGATCCACAAAGCCATGAAATTTAATCTCAGTGATTTTCTTTTAACATAAAAAGCTCAAAAATCAATATGGCCATTTCTGGATCACAAGAAGAGAAGCTCCAGTCATTTGCAATGTGTTCCGTTTACATTCTAATTGAAAAATCTACTTTAACCTTTATAGAACATATTATCTTAGGTTTGAAATTTCTTGGCTCACAAGTTCTTGATCTTCTCTAAAATGTGTACTTTACTTATTTGTCACAAAAGATTCTTCTAATAGCATTTAGTTTAGTCAGCTGAAACCTCATTTAGCTTATAGATGATGATTTAGTCAAATGTTAAAATCCAATTTACTGTAATCGGCATTTGTTCATAAAGAAAAAAAGAAGAAAGTAACTCAGAGACCTATTTTCCATCCTAAGCACAATAGAGTCACCAGAATAATTTAATTATTAGCAGAGTTTATCTATTAACACAAAAAGGTTCTGGTTGCTAAAAATTAATGAAATTACAGGGGCAAATCATAGATTATAGCTTGCAGGGGAATACAGGAAGCTGATAGCTCATAACAATATTGTTTATTATGATAGGGAAACAGACATAATTGATTATTGCACTCCTTTTCTTTTTTGAGAATGGCAAACAATTTCAATCCTATCACATTCCGTCAATAGAAGTAGCAATAACTAAGCAAAATATTGTAATAATATGCGTACCATAGTAAAAGCATCAGTATGTAATGATCTCTAATGCTTTTGTTCTAAAATATATTGCTATCACAAAATTTTAAAAAATAAATGTATAACCATGGCAGATAAGAAAAACACACATATGAATAAGTGAATAACCAAGAGTAATCAAATTCTTATTAGCTATAGTTTTGTATAACTTTACACAATGGTCTTTTAAAGTAAACATTGCAATATAAGAAATGCATGTATTCCATGAAACCCAGACTTTGCATTACAGATATGAATGTATATAATTTGACAGTTATAGACTTGACAGGTCATCTATTTGTTGGACAATGTCTGGCTTACATTTATCTCTGCCCAAAGATAGAATGGGTACTCATGTCTGTGGAGATATTTATGTTAATGAATCATCTTAACATCTTTCCAGAAGACCAGGCCAAAATATAAAGAGAAGTGTAAAACAACTGAAGGCACATGAAGAAAGGCAGGAATTAAAATATTGATTCCTGGCATCTTTGGTGTTCTTCTTGGCCAACAAATTATAAAGATATGACTTTAAATTGTCCTTTCCTCAAACTGCTTGGGCAAGGGAGAGAGGGCTGATAAATAAATCATGGCATATTCACATAATGGAAAACAATGGAGTTTAAATGAGTGTTCTGTATGCATGAACATGAAATAATCTCAAAAACAAGGTAAATAAGGCAAGTTGTCTGTATGAAAGGATTTAAAGTTTTAAAACATGCAAAACAATGTATTAATTATGGATACATACTTATGGAGCAAAGGTATAAAGAAATGCGTAGGACTGATAGATCTGAAATCAAGGTAGTGTTTACATCCAGGAAAGGAGACAGACACGGCGGAAAGAGATTAGATCAAGGAGGACTACACACCGAATTGAAAATATATCTCTTATTTATTTCAAATATGTGAGTATTCTGGGCATGGTGGTCCTCCTCTATACTTGAGCCCAAGAGTTTGAAACCAGCCTGAGGAACATAAAGAGACCCCATCTCTAAGTTAATAATAATTAAAAATGTGTATGTACATGTACAAAACTAATTCAATAACATTTGTTGAAAATAGAGGTATAAGAAATATTTTACATACTGTTCCTATGTTACAGATGTTTCATAATAAAAAAAACTTACAATTGATTGTATTTTAAGATGAAGGATATCTCTTAGCCTTAGAAAAACACAGAGAAAGCATTTTTTGGTTTAGAAAGCAAACTTAACTAGCAATCCTATGGCATTCTTGTATCATATGGTTAAAAACCCTGAGTTTTTTTTCAGCTTTTGTTCCCCAGACACTTTTGCTAGGACCTTCAGAATATGACTGGAACTGATAGAAAATTCAGATGGTTTTGGACTCAGCACACTGTCCGGGAAATTCTTCCAAAGGAATTTCCTTCAAAAATATTTACCGTTTTTATGCAATATCAGTAGAATCAGTTTTTACTTTTAGAAAGGTGTGCTAATTGTGATATTTTCCTGTTTAATCTGAAAAAAAAAATAAAATGACATTTAGATTGGTCCACAGACATTAAAACCTATCCCAAGACTTCCTAAGAAGAAAAGACTCCCAAGTCTAAATATCATAAATAATAAAGGTATACTACATCCATAAAAATAATCATGGGAAGGTAAAACTCAAAGGTAGGAAATTACAGTTTGCCATAGCTTTTATGTTTTAAAGGAAAATTCTAATATTGTATTAATTATTAAGATGAGAAATTTGTTATGTCTTAGGCTGGTTTCATTGATTTATTCCATTTATTTAAAGGAAATCACAAATAATGGGGGACACATATTACTTTTTCCTCTGAGACAGGTTAAGTGTTTGGAGGTAGGAAAGGACCAGTTATTGCTATTCTGAGATGATAAGACTGATAGACAAGAACCAGGGCTAAAGAGGTTATGAAACTGGGCAGAGCCTCACAGTACTGATGATTTAGCTTCTACCTCAATGTAATTTACATTGGCTCAGTAAGAAACAGATCCAACAGAAAGAGTGCAAGGAAGAAGGAGGAGAAGGTAAGAACTGGGGATTGGAGTAGAAGCAATGAGTATATAAATTGTGATATGGCTTACTTAATGAAATACTATACAGTTATTAAAAGAATAGTAACAAAGTCTATGGAGGACAGTGACAAAACAGTACATTAACTGTAACGATAAGTATGAAATTATATATAAACAGCTATTACAGCTATATAGAAATAGAGGAAAACAACACACTCTTAGGGATGTATATATTATTATGTTCAGGCACCAATATTATGGGTGCTTTTTCATTCCTTTTCTCTATTTTCTCAATTTTCTGCCATGCAATAATACTTTGATGATTTCAAAGATTTCAAAAGGCCTTTATATGAAGAAAAAACTTGAAGCCCAGCAACCATTAGGAGAGTTTTGTTTGTTGGAGAGAGAGACAATAACAAAAATGAATGTGCATGAATATTTTAAGAGATCTCGAAAAATATTAAACTCTGCCAGGGACAATAATAAGCTCAAAAGCCTCTTGTCCTTTCAGTTACTGGAAAAAATATGGGTCCAGTGGATAATGACTTTCAATCAATTCCATCTCGACCTTTCAATTGAGTGACCTTTGGGGAAGTAATTGCAGCTATCATGTCATTTCATAGGAACAGCTGTCCAGATTATAAAATTCATTGGAACCTGAATTTCTCTTCTTGGAAATCCTATCCTGGATGCCAAGCACCAGATGCCACAGAATAAGTGAAAGAAGAAAGTTATCAGTGCCCCCACAAAGGTGAGATACATATAATAAAGGCACAACAAGGAAACATGTTCACCTTCCTTCTCTGTAAAAAGAGTAAGGTTTATAACACCCTACTTGTGTCAATGGAAATATAGACCCTAACTCACTTGTCATTTAATTCAAATCCATTTAAAGATACTGTGAGATATATCCAAACAGCTATAAGAAAGACTTTATATTAGGCACCCAAAGAATTTTCTGAATCCTTAATGGAATCCAGATTATGTATCTATTTTTCTTTATTTAAACGACAAAGCAATATGCAATATTGATGTGTTTAGACGTCTTTGTTCCTAAGTCATGTGTATATACATGTGCATGAACACATACACACACACAGAGTCCAACAAAAAATGTATATATGCTTCAGGATAAGAAAAACAGTATGACATTTTTTCAACAGATGGTGTTACACTCGTAGTGGGGAACCCTGGAGGATGTCGTATATCACAGAAAACTCACTATACTGTGGCCCTTAGAAAAGAAACTGAAAGTGCACGTGCAGCAATCTCAGTGACCACGATTTCCCAAGCAGCAGTTCGCCATACCAATAAATGTCTGGAAGCTCATGGCCACCACTTTAAGCACCTCTTGTAATTGCAGAGGCCAAAGGTAACTTGTGTTAATCTCATGATGTGGCAATAAATTTAGTATTAAAATATTTATACAAGTTTTTCTTTTCCTGAAGTGTGTGTACACTTTTTGGCGGACTCTGTATATACTGGGGTGAATCTACATACAGGGGACACTATGGAAGATGGACTTCCCCCAAGCAGGTACATGAAGGTGATTGAGACCACCATCCAGCGATGACCCCACTCCATGCTGGGGACAGGGGTGACCTCTGTACTCCAGCCAGTGGAACACTCTGGACAGAGGCTGGCACGGGGGACAGTTAAGGAGGCCAGGCTGGAAGGTTACTGGGTACCAGGACACCCCATTTCCAGTGTATATTCTTGGATTTTCAGTACTGTAGTGACTAGGGGTCTTGAGAGAGGTGAGAGCAATAACTTTTGGGGTTTTTAAATCAAAGAGTACAGAATTATTTTATCATTTTAACAACTTCCTTTTCTGGAGCATTCCACCCAAATACCAACAGACTCTTACATAGTTGTAGTTTCCATCATTTGGATACACATCACTCACATACACACACACACACACAGTTCCACTGCCTGACCAATGTTTACCTCAGAGAATAAAAATGTGGGTTCACTATCTAGCTATCCATCCATCCATCCATCCATCCATCTATGCATTTACATGTGTGTATATATATATCACTCACCAGAAACATTAATCTCTAAAATATTACTTATTTTCAATCCTAAGTAAATGGGGGCCGGCCATGATTCTGACTTTAGTCCCTATTGCAATTCTACAATGGCTTTTACAAGAATGTATGAAGTGCCTAACTATGCAGTTATTTACCCACAATCATTCAGCTACATGTCTACCCTTTCACTCCATTCAGTAATGCTGGGGATTGGCAATCTGAAAGGTCTTATTTCCTGGGTTCCTTTATCAGTTGACATCCTGCCCACTGAAGGCACTGGGGGAAATCAGGTAATGCCAAAAGATTATATGTTGTGTTGCTCCTCTCTCCCTCTCTCTCCATTCCCTACCTCCTCCTGGAAGAACCTTCAGTTCTTCCTCCTCTACTCTCCGAAGTGACAATACTATTATGTCTTCCTCTCCATGCTCTTAGGCCAGGGGTGGCAGCTGCTTCCTGAACTTATTAATTGCTGGTTTACTTCACCTTCCTCTTTTTTGCCTTCCAACCTATTTCCTGTACTAAATCCTCTGTTGGGAATATCTAGCGTGCTTTCTGCTCTCCTGGCTGATACAGCAACTTTTCCAAAATTGGTATAAGCTCATTCTTGCATCGATGTCCATAACAGATCAATGAAATAGAATAATGCTGTATAAGGTTAACTGGAAAACAGACTGGTACCCACCATTTTAGGCTAATAGGTTTTACTGGATGCTGATGTGGGCTCAAATAAAAGGAACTTCCTTCTTCTTGTTCTCTTGTGTGTATGGGAGGAGTACTAAGGATACAGCCTAGGGCCTTCACAATAAGCTACATCCTCAACACTTTTTTTTTTGAGACAGAGTCCTGCTAAGTCACTAAATTGCCCAGGCTGGGCACAAACTTTTGATTCTATTGCCTCAGCCTCTCAGAGTGCTGGGATTATAGGTGTGTGCCATTTCCCGCCCTTCTGGCTTTTTTCAAAGACTGTAAGAGGATTATTGTTCAGAAATGCTTTGTGGAGTATCTCAATTTACCTTGTCATCCGTAGGGGGAAAAAAGTTCTGATTCTGTTTCACATATGCCTCTCAATTCTTTTTCATTTGCTCTCATCTCCATATGAGCCCAACTTCAGTTTACAACCTTTCTCCTGGACTTTAGTCTGATCCATCACTTAATCTCCCTCCTCTTTTGTATTTGTGCCTGATGAATCACAGTACACTCGTGTCAAATGTAGCAAGCTGCCTTCAATAGCCTCTCATGCTCAGAACTTGTATTGTCAGAGCTTTCTCGTAGGTCCTGCTGTAGTCCTTACCTATGTGCTCCTCCACATCCCAGCAATACTTTAGTCCTCTCGCTATTAACCTTGGTGACACTGTTACAATCTGTTCCATCATCCTATCCCTTATTTTCAAGTTAGGTATTATTTATAATTCTCTATCTGTTTCTGAATACAAATGTCTTTTTACTTTATATATTTGGATTTCACTCACCACTGGTTTTATAAACTGTTAGAAACTCTTGAATGTGACTGTGTCTGCTTTGGCAATGAGTCAGACAAAAGCCACTGCTTTGCAAAAGTGCTTAAAAATCTTCATGTCTAATGGCATCAGTTCAGGCCTTGGAGAAATGAAGAAGCATATCCAACAATGCATCCTGTTTGGCATGTGATTTCCTGTCATAAAAGATACTATATTCAGTGAGTTCTTAAATCTGGGACTCTCAACTCAGACAGCCAGAGACTGCCAGCAAAGGTTGATCAACTTGATATGAGTGAGCCCTGAATGCTACCTAAATCGATTAAAGTTTGGGACTATTCCATCTGTTGGGCCTTTTAAATCAATTTGAGGATCCTGGAAACTGTGCGTGTTAATTCATGATGACTTTTCCAAACCAAAATAATCCACTATGCTAAGTGCAAATTAAGGATGGCATAGCTAACATTTATATTTGTGCTTGTGTGCCACTGTCAGTTCTAAACACATTAAATATGTTGTTTGATCCTCATAACACTCTTATCTATATGGGAGGGATTATTATCACCTCCATTTCAGATGAGGAAACTGAGGCACAGAGAAGAGACATAAACTATCCCAGATTCCACAGTTTGTAAGTATTCTGGTATTCTGACTCCCAAGTTTACGTTTATAACTATTACTCCAAACTCCTTCTCAAACTTCCTCTTCTCTATCTGGACTTCAAATATTTACCAATCACATGGAATTATCCAGGTTCTCCCTCTAAAGTAATTTGTGCCCTGGTAATGTTCTTCTTAGTGGCAACAGTTTTCATATTTATCCATGAGGCCACCACTTAGAGGGAGCCTACTGTGTGCCAGACAGTGTTCTAGGTACTTTTACAGTCATATAATCTCATTTCACCTTCGCAACAATATTAAGAATTGGATATTATCTCCTGTATCTAGCTAACCAAAGGGAAGCTGACTGAAGCTAAGTAACCTGCACAGGATTGAACAACTAGGAAGTGCAAGAAGGCAGAATTCAAACCCAAGCCCATAACTCCAGAGCCTATGCTCTTAACCACTTGACAATATGGCCTCCTTTCTGCCGTTCTCCTTCCTATCAGTTCTAGAAAGGCAGCTCCCACCATGTGTCCAATGGACTCCTCTGTTCCTCCAGCACAGCTGCCTGATGAAGCCCCTTGAGAAACCCTTCTCAAATCTAGTCAGCTCTGGAAGAACTGAGATTTTAGTCCTGACTCTGATACTCTGTGTGCCACTGAGGAAATCACTAAGCTTCTTGGAGTCTCTGTACCCTTTTCCGCAAAATGGGCATAAACATAGCTACTTCTTGAGGTTGCTGCAGGAATTAAATGATAATAAACATGAATACATCAACTACTTCAATTATTTTTAGTTATCATAATAATCATGGGCATCTCAGCATCATCAAACAGTATATAAGATAGGCTGTCTGAGCTTTCAGATAACAGGAAGCATAATTACCTTCTTCCATAGCAACCAGATCAGTACTTTGGGAGGCTGTACCTTGGAGCTGAACAGAGCAAGTTTTAAATGAGAGCTTTCTCTCACTTTCAAATGGTCTTGTGTAATTTTGATGCTCATCCACAAAGCTAGGACTGCTTACAGATAGGCCACTTGTTGAATGACAATTTCAAGAAACAGCTATTCCTCAGAACCAAAGTTATTTAAAGAATTTCAGAGGACTACTTTTTCAAGAAAGTTCAGTAAATGGTAAAAACAAGATTTTTTGTGAGGAAGGAAAATTCTATATCAGAACTATTTATAGGAAAGAAAATAACAGTGGTTATGAGTACAAAGGCCTATAACAAATATGTCTACTGCAAAATATGCATCCTAAATATTGGAATAAAAAAGAATTATTACCGTTCCTCATCAGTAACTTACTGAAAATATACAGTCTAACTCATAATAAATTGTTGAGTCATATGTATATGCACTTAATTTGCCAAAAGAGGCATAAAGTTTAATGAGGTTAAATCTCAGGAGGCAGATTTATTACTATTCACTTAATATGAATGAAGGAAATAAAACTATTTAACAACAAACATGATGCATTCACCATTACCACATGCCCATTCATTGTAAAATACTCAATTTGCTTAACTCTTTCCTTTAGGATCAAATGAGGCCAAATCCAAGTCCATTTGCTTTACGGTGCCCACTCAACTATGCATTCTTTCTGACACTTCCTTTATTTGGAATCTGCTTTAAATCTTGTGATATGCCTGGCATGCTCAAGCTCAGATCTAGCCAAGAAATAAATCAAAAGTTGGTACTTTTTGGCACCACCAGGTTTAATTGCTTGGACTTGGGTTAGTTAAAGGGCACAAGGCCAGTAAAACTTGCCAGGAAAAAAAATACAGTAAATTTAGCACTTACTGCCTTGAGGTCTTCATTAACATGAGTATCATTCATTATAAAATCAGGATAGCCAACTTTTGCCAAAACAGCTCTTGCCTATAAAAACAAAAAAGAAAAATGATGTCAGAGTTTTGGCACTTAAATCATTAATAATCACAGGATGTAGGAATGCACTCTTCATCTGAAAACTCCATTTACTGAATATCTAGTATATGCAATCCCTTGTGAAGGACAAAAACAAACAGCAACAATAACAAAAGTTAGCCCCTGTACTCAATACATTAAAAATGTAATGAATATAGAAGATACCTGCTACAAAAAAGAAACGTATAGTATTGTTATCAAATTCCAGAGCAGAGACCATTTCCTTGAAGGGATAAGCCAAGTCTTAGAGAATAGTTAGGATTTCAAACTGCAGAGCTGAGAAGAACAACATTTCAGAAAAGAAAATAATGAACAGAGAGGAAAAAAATATTTGTGAACTATACATCTGATAAAGAGTTTATTTCCAAAGTACATAAGAAACTTAAACAACTCAGTAGTGAAAAAAATAGTTAACTAGATTCAAAAATGAGCAAAGGACCTGAAAAGATATTTCTCAAGATACGGAATATATGTCCAATAGGCATATGAAAAAAGTTGTAACATTATTAATCATCAGGGAAATGCAAGTGAAAACCACAATGGGATATCCAAAAAAGCTTGCAAGTGTTTGTGAGGATGTAGAGAAAAGAGAGCACTTGCACATTGATGGTGGGAATGTAAATTAATGCAGTCACTGTGGAAACCAGTATGAAGGCTGCTCAAAAAATTAAACATAGAACTACTATAAGATCCAGAAATTCCATTTCTAGGTATATATGCAAAGGAAATGAAACCAGTAGGTGGAAGGAACATCTGTACTCCCGTGTTCATTGTAACACTGTTAACAGTCAACACATGGAATCCATTTATAAATGTATAAGTTGTCCATCAACTGATAAATGTATAAAAATGTAATATACACAATAGAATACTATTCAGCCACAAAAAGAAAGAAATTCTGTCATTTGAGACAGCATGGATAGAAGTACAGTTCATTATTTTAAGTGACATAGCCAGGAACAGAAAGACATACTGCATGATCTCACCAATATGTGAGATTTTTAAAAATCCAACTCAGAAAAGCAGAAAGTAGAATGATGGTTACCAAGGGCTGAGGGTTAGACTTGGGGTGATATGAGTCAAAGGATACAAAATTTCAGTCAGACAAGAGGAATAAGTCCAGAAGATCTACTATATAAAATGGTGACTACAGTAAATACCAATGTATTGTATACTTGGAAGTTGCTAAGAGAGATTGTAAATGTTCTTACCACAAAAAATGATAAATATGTGAGGTAATGCACATGCTACTTAGCTTGATTTAGTCATCCTACAATGTACATATATATCCAAACATCTTAGTGTATACCATAAATATATAAAACATTTTATCTGATGATTTAAATGAATAAATATGAAAAAGACAAGAACAGAGGAAACACATGGATCACAGGGATGACAAGAATTCCTGAATGCCATGCTAATGAGTCCACATTTTATTTTATAGCTAAATTAGGGCTAAATATTTTTAGCAAGAGAGCAAAAAGACATGAGTCATGCTTCAGCAAGATCATCCATCCAACACTGTGAACAATAGCCAAGATGCCAGAAAGATTGAAGGCAGGGGGTCCAGAATAATTTAAGATACGTCATAACATCATAACCATCATTTTGATAGACAAAGATATTAATTGTTTTCTGTATTTTGCAGTACACAGGGAATGGATACAGGAAAAAAATCACCTTGGGCATATGTAAGGAGGCTTTGCAGTACAGACTGGCAAACTACAGTCCCTAGGCCAAATCCAACCCTCTTCCCCTACCTATTTTTGTGAATAAAGTTTACCGGAACATAGCCACACTCATATGTCTATTATCTATAGCTGCTTTTTGGATACAACTGTAAAATTAAGTAGTAGGAACAGAAACCCTGTGGCCCACAAGGCTTCAAATAGTCTCTCTGGGCCTTTATGAAGTGTGTCTTAGAAAATGTGATCAAAAACACAGTGAATGCTGCTGCCAAGTGCCATGCAATACAAAGGTAGGCTTGTGGCCACATTATCTGTGTATCTTTCTCCCCTTTATTCACTGCATCTGGCACTGTGTGACTTCTGGCTCTTTCCCAAAGTCAAAATGATCATGAAAGGCAATTATTTTCACTGATTCAGGACACCAAGGCAGCCATGACAGTGCAACCAAAGTCACTTATGAAAGAGAACTTGTAGAACTGCTTCAGAACATGGCAAAAATGATGAGATAAGTGTGTTCAAAGCAAGGGGGAGTATTTTGAGGGAGATTATTGGCAATGTATCTTTTAGGGTAATCAATTTTTAATTTTTTTAAACATTCACCATATTTTGCAGTGACATCTTGTATAATTTACACTTCCAAACTTCCTTGCAGGATTAGACTAGTTCTGAGATATCCCCTGAATTCATAACCCACCACACACCTCTCACCCTTCACTTTCTTGCTTCTCCCATTCCTTGATGGTTTTTCTTGGGAGTGTTTCATTAATAAATCACTTGCACATGAATTCTCATCTCCAGATTTGCCTCCAGATAACTCAGCATAAGAAATAGGCAACCTCAAACTTACTTCATTTCAGCAAAGCATCAATGCAAAATCAGCAACCTTTGTACACTGCTCTTGGTAACAAGTTTTTTCTTTTAGTCCTTGTCAATTTTCCTCACTCAGAAATAAATAGAATAAGATGGTACATTTTCCTTATCTTCCTTGAGATAATTCAAATATTAAATATCAGCAGAAACCTGCAACTCAAGACTCAGAGAGGATTTTACAAGTGCTGTAGGACACAATCATAATGGGTTTTGCTGTTCCAGGGACTCAAATATAGCACAGATCAAATTCTGCCTTTAAAACCCTGTGAGTTGTACACACTAAAACCCTGATGTGACCCAAATAGCACATGACTAGAGGTTAAAATTCCCCCCAATACAAAACAATATGTCATATATCTATAGGTTACCTTGCTCTGAAACTGTTATTTTCTTCATTGTATTTCATTTCTCACTGTATTTTAGTAGCTCACCACAAGTCATATGTGTATGTAAAGCAAATAAAGAGCTCCAGATAGTTCTCTCCACTCCATCCCCCAAAATAAGAAATAAACAAGCTGAGTCATCCACAATTGTTTCCTGAACCCTGGCTTTTCCAGAGCAAGCTGGTGAATTATGTATTGTTTTACAAACCTCAAGCTCTGGGACCTCCACTGCCCTATGGAGTCTCACAGAATATATTACCCTCTGCACTCTATATGCAGATTATTGAATCTTTTGTTATCTATTTAGCATCACCACAAGCTGAACAGAATCAGAACAGATATGCAAAGAATTCTTATTTGCCTCCCAAGAATACATAGTTAAAATAAGATAATAATAGCAATAGCAACATTGCCAACATCTGAATAGAGTGTTCTTCTTCCCAATTGTATACTTATGCCTCTATTCAGAATCGAATGCTCCTTCTGCCAGAGTTTTCTGTCAATTCCACACCATCCCAGCTGCCCTATTCTACATCTTTCCCTGAGAAGCTTCAGAATCATACCTCTCAAACAATACAGGCCAGGGCTCAAGATTAAGCTACCAGTGAGAGGCAAGTCTAGGCCATTGGAAAGGTAGAAGAGAACAAAGCATCATTTACTCACTGCTGATAGCCATTGGCAGGCACACGGGCATCCACAGGGAGGAGAAACAATGCTTTGCCAGCAACTTCCAGGCATTCTTCTGGGAAGATCCCTTCAGTGTGCAGGCAGCAGACACCATGGGCAGCCTCTGCCTTTCACTCCCCAGCCCTCCAGTGGTTGCATACCCCTCGAAAACACTGTGTTAAACATCTTCCTGCTTGATATACATAAAAGGACATCTGTTTTCCCACAAGAACCCTAATGCAAATAGTGATCATATCACTTTTTAACTTTTTCAGAATGAGAGAGGTGAGGCACCTATAGCTGATGGTTTGCTGAAGGACTAAGTATTAGTGAGGCAGGTCTGAAATCAGTTACCTTATTGGTTATATGGACAAGAACAAAAGGCAAGTCCCACTGCAAATATTGAGAGAACAATGGTATGACTATTTAACTGACTGCATATTATATCCTGCAGTGAATATTTTCTAGACTATTCAAGGGATCATAATTAGGACATACATTTCGTTTTTGTAATTGAATTTTATTGGTACATTTTAGGTATACAATATAATGACATTCATCATTGGAAATTTGCACCTTTACATAATCTCTCTTGGTTCTTATTTTTTCCCCATTCCCCACCCCTCCCTTCAACACCTCCATCCCTCCCTATTTACGAAGACTTTGTTTCCATTTTTTCATTTTCTCAGGACATACATTTCTATCCCTTATTCCTAAAGGCATCTGGAGAGGAGCTGTACTTAACAATAGGACATCGTTTCTCAGTGGAGGAAGCTCAGCACCTACTCATCTTCGCTTCCTCTGTGGCCGTAGGCAAAATAAGCTTCTAAAGGAAACACTGCCTAGTGTCTACCTAATATCTATCCTCCCTTTCTTCTCTTACAATCAGAACCCCAGTTCTGCTGAGAATGAAAATGGACCCATCAAGAAATAGTCATATCACCAGCTTCCTTCATAGCTGAGTTTGCCTATGGGATAAGACTTTGGCCAGTGACATAACTAAAAGTCCTTGTACTTCCAAGGCTCCAGTTTAAAAGAGGATAGAACCAGCTGGTATGTGCTTTATTCATTTAGTCTAGGATTTTCAACCTCAGCACTACTGACATTTTTGGTGAGAGAATTCTTGTTGTGGGGAGTTGACCTGTGGACCATAGGAAATTTAGCAAAATTTTTGGTTTCTACTCACTAGATTCTAGTAGCAAGCTCCCAAAAATGTTCCCTGGGGACAAAATCACCTCCAATTGAGAGCCACTGCTTTCACTTTTTCTCTTGCTCTCTGGAATGATGACACAATGACAAAGGTAGACCAGCTAAGGCAACAAACATGATGAAGAAATCTACATGGTAAACATGGCAGGATGGAAAACTGATGGCACCTGACAGCTAATCCATTAGCTGTCACTTCAGCCTCAAACAAATCTATAATAAAATGTGAGTGTCTAATAGCAATCTAATGCATTAACCATGAGAAATATCTATATTTAAAATGCCTAGAAGTTTCTGGATTATCTCCCTTTCCCCTCCCTGACATGAGGAAAATAAACTCCTTATTTGTTTAAGGCATTGTTACGGTTTAGATCTAGACTGTCTCCCAAAAGCCTCCTGTGCTCAGGGGTGGAGCTTGGGAAGCAGAGTGGATCATGGGGCACTGATTTTATCCCCTGAGGAGTTCAGCATTGAATGGGTCACTGTGGCCCTGACCTAGAAGTGTAGATCTCCCTCCTCTCTCTCTCTCTGCTTCCATGCTGCCATAACATGAGCAACTTGTTTCCCCCAGAGCCTTCTTTCATGCCATTTCTGCCTTGGAGCCAGCCTACTATGGACTAAATCCTCTAAAAATTGAGTCAAAATAAAGCTCTCCTCCTTTAAGTTGTGGGTGCCGGTTATTGTGTCCCATGGACAAGAAAATGATTAAGGCAGGCATTATGTCATGGTTTCCATCAGCTGTGGTCAAATGTAATCCTTTTCATCAGACAGAGTTTGAGGGAAAAAAATTAGTACCTATTTATGGTATTGTCTGCAAGAGTTAAGAATGGCATTGCATGTAAAGTACTTTTTTATGCCTTGGCCCAGAGTGCCAGGAAGGAGATTGGGGAAAGATTTCCCTAGCAAAGCTAAATTCTAAGCATGAGCCAGAAAAATCCAGGCCACATCTCTCAAAAAGTTGGAGGACTCTTTTGAGGCCACTTTATGTACACCTTTGAAGACTAGCATAAGAAACGCTAAGAAATCTAGCTCCAGAAAAGATCAAAACCTAAAGCTGTCTTGGGGCCGAGGATATGGCTCCTTGGGTTTGATCCCCAGCACTAGAGATAAAATACAGTTGCATATGAGTTCAAAATGGCTAGAGAGACCAAACCATCCCAGCCTCAAGTTAAGAAAGACAGACAGACAGAATGACTGACTGACTTTAGCATTCACTACCGTGGTTTCTTTTTCTCCTCCTTTCTCTTTCCTGCATCTGTTCCTCTCAACATCTTGCTGGCCTGTGCATTCACAACACTTGCTCTCCTGTCGTACCAAATCGACTTTTCTTCAGCAATACACTGTGATCAAGAGTCATCTCCTTCTTCCTGCTTCATCCATCAAAACTATTATTACTTCAAGGCAGCTAATCCATTAGCTGTCACTGGGGCCTCAAACTAATTTATAATAAAATGTGAGTGACTATAGCAATCTAATGCCTTAACCCTGAGAAATAGCTGTATTTAAAATAGTTCATTATCCAAAGGGATAAATGCATTTGTAAGAGAGATTTCCATAGCTGAAGGAAATTTTCTTTCTGATACTAATCAAATTGAGCCAGTACCCTATTCCATTTAATCACCATTGTCTTAGCCACGTGGAAGAAAATGCCAAACCCAGAGAAAGTGATCAATGCTCAATAAATATTGATTCATATAATGAGTAATTTAGTTGATAAACCCACTCAGACCAATGTCACTAACAGTGTCAGAAAACATAAAAGGTTATATTTTATATTTAAATAGAAAAGAGCTAACATATAATCAAGAATATCATTCAATGCTGCTCATATCAAGCACATTCCCATATTAACAGATCTGACTACAAAAGAAAAAAAATGAAGAAGAGAGAAACTTTATGAGATCTTGAAGAGCCTTTTGGAAAATGGAGCAAGGTACAAAATCCACTGCAATTAATTTTTGACAAATAAAAATATATTTTTAATATGCAGTACTTTCCGTTTATCTGTGGTTTCACTTTATGTGATTTCAGTTATATGTGGTCAACTGTGGTCCCAAACTATTAAATGGAAAATTTCAAAAATAATTCATGTCTTAAACTGCATGTCATTCTGAGTAGTATGATGACATTTTGTAGGGTCATGCCCTGTCCTGACAAGGATGTGATCATCCCTTCGTCCCACATATCCACGCTGTATGTACAGTGGTAGCTCAGTTCACAAACTTAATTCTTTCCATGATTCTGGAATTGAGTTCGTGAACCAAGGTACCACTGTACTAACTACCCCATGAGTATAGTACAGAAGTTATTTTGAGAAAGAGAGAGATCACATTTGCATAACTTTTGCTACAGCATATTGTTATAATTGCTCTAGTTGATTTACAGTTATTTTTATCTTTTACTGTTTAATTTATAAAGCAAGATTTATCCTAGGTATGCATGTAGAGAAAAATACCTGTCAATCACCAAGTACTTATCGAGTATGGTCTCAATGAGTATTAGGCCTCAATGAGTGTTATTGAGGCTCAGGACTCTCCTTGATGCTAGGTGAACGCACAAGCATTTAATATGGTCCATACCTCACTACATTTTTATTTTTTAAAAAACTATGGTAAACCCTACAATAACTTGTCATTATTACTAATATAAGGTATTAGCAGTGCCTTAATTTTCTGAATCTCTGTGTTCCTCAGATTCCATGTCTGTGAAATGTGGATGCATTTGCCTATAATACAAATAAAGTGAATTAGAGAGTTGAAAGAAGTATCTGAGTGACAAAGGAATTAGGAAAGTAAACCTAGATCAGGGGCCAGCAAACTTTTTCTGTAAAAGGCAAGATAGTAAATATATTAGTAAATATTTTATGGGCCATTCAGTGTTTCTCACAACTACTCAACTGTTTGTCATTGTACCTGGGAACACAAGGACAATCTAGGATAACATACAAATAAATGGCTATAGTTATGTTACAATAAAACTACATTTATAGGGCCGGGGGTTTAGCTCAGTGGTTCCGCCGCCTGCCTTGAAAGCGCAAGGTCCTGAGTTCGATCCCCAGACCAAAAAAAAAAAAAAAAGAAAAACTACATTTATAGACACTGAAATTTCAACCTCAAACAACCTTCATGTATTATGATATATTCTTCTTTTGATTTTTTAAAGCCATTTGAAAATGTAAAATCCATTTGTACCTTGTGAGCCATATGAAAACAGGCAGCATGCCAAATACGGCCCAAGGGCCATGGTTTACTAGGCCAAGCTAGATGAGTCAATGAGAGTAGATGGTTCATTGAGTTTCCTCAGTTTAGACTGTAGTACACAGTAAGTGCTTAACAGTGCTTGCCAAATTGGTCTGTACTCAGCAGTGTGATTTGTGTTCATATGTGTGCATGGCTTAGCTACTAAGTATGTTATTTGGTTTAGTTTTACTCTACCACGTACATACAACAAATTTTAATTGCTTGGAAGTTTATTCCTTGCCCTGAAGTCTTATGGGTAAGGCTTTAAAAATTACATGTAACTTCTGTGGAGACAGCAGAGAGTTCATAAAGTGAATATTATTACTTTAAGAGAGAGATAACAGCTATCAAATGAACTCAGAAAACCAATGAACATTGAAAACTTAATATACAACATGATTTAAACTTTCAAGTCACCTCCTCCTCCCCAGGATTTTCTACAAGGTACACTACAACTTGATAATGCTGGGGAAGAATAAAACCAAATATAACTGTTTCATTTGGCTATGAATTCAGAAACAGCATATGATCTTTACACAGATGACCAAACTGGGTTAAAGATCGGAGAGGTTGACTTCCTTACTCCTGAATTTTCAAAGCCACTTACTATTAAGCTGATCTACAGAAAGCAAGATGGAAATCTCATTTGTTTTAATCTCCACTGACTTGGCTATTTAGAAAAGTTAGGTGAATTCTCAAAAGTCTCACATGTATTATATCAAATGGATCGCTTTAATCACTTAATTAAACAACTTTGTGTTTAGTCTACATGGTTAAATCTCTCAGCATACTTTTTCTTTTTTATTAATTTAACCAACATAAGAAAAAAATGGAACAACTGATCACTGCCTTTTCACAAACAATTTATAGAGCAACATACTTAAGTTTGCAGTGGCTTTGAAAGCTTCAGTTGAGCTTAATCATGCCAAGGCCTCATTTTCTCTGATGAGTTTTGTAATAACTATTAAACATCAATCAAATTTTGAGCTTCAAGCACCCGGAAGTGCAGGAGACTGTACCTGAATTACACTATCCTTCAAAACAATGGCATTTCCATAACGTCAAGCAAATGATTGACTAGCAGAGAGGCACTGGCTAGAGATATTACTGTAAGCTGAGCTAATGGTATTGATGAAAATTAGCCTGGGGAAGAAGCTTTAATATTCTTTGAGACTATCAGGATCCCACAAATAATAACAATGCACTTATCTAACAAATCAAATTTTATCCTCTTGATAAGAATGGCACTGATTTATTATGAATCCTCAGAAACTTTAATTCTGCAAATTGCTTTTGGGTGTGGCTCACAAACTGATGCAACATGCCAGGGTGATGAATAGTTAAGCATCCATGAATCAGAGGCTTTATAAGTACAAATCACAGTTCTAATTCTGTAAGAACTAGCAGGCAGGAATGCTTAGATTTCAGATCAGCCATCCTTAACCCTATGTGAGTAATCCTCCCTCCCGTATAGTCCATAATTCTCATTACTCTGATATGGACAAGATTCTAGGAAGGCAAGTTTCAAACTTTAAACCAGCACCATTAATCCACCCTCTCTCCATGTATTTTGGTGATGAGCAGTTTCTCCAGCCTATGAAAGGACACTACTCAACACAGGTAAATCATAATTTAGCCAAAGTGACACTAAACATTTCCCTGATGTCTTTGTGATGTTTCACTCACTTGTTGTGAGGTCTGTACCCCAACAGAGTTAAAGAAACTAATATTTATGATTTTTTTAGTAAATGTATGAAACAAGAGAATGTAGAACCCAAAACCACCCTGGCCTTAATCCATAAAACAATATACCCATTCTCCTGAAAGTTAGGGCAGTATTGGCTTAAAAATACAGGTAACTTTTATTTCCTTTAAAATTGAACATGAGAGTGGCCACATCACATAAGTTTTAAATCAATGTTTTTATTAGTTTTAATTTCATGTAGCAAACTGTTCACAACATTTTTGCAAGCAGAACAGCTGTTAAACTTGCTCAAATGAATATCCTAAGCCTCAATGAGCTAAACTCATTTGTCCAGATGTAGCCAAAATGATAAAAGCCCAAGGGCTGGAATAATCCTATATCATAGTTAGGATTTTATATAAGCCAAAGTAATTCTTTTTCTCTGTGTCTCAGACACAGGACTCTATGTCAGGGGTCAGCAAACTACAGTCTACAGGCCCAATCCAGCTGACCACTTGTTTTTACAAACAAAATTTTTTTTTGTCCAGACTATGCTACTGTGGCAAAGAATCATTTTGAGCAGAAGGCATCTGAGAATCAACAGAATCAAGAAGAATCTTTGTGCATTCCCCTTATCTACCTAAAAGCAGAGCTTTCCAAAAGAATTCAACTGTCATAAATTCCCCCTTTAAGGAAGGCTTCCTGCACGAGGGGCAAGAGCTCCCTATCAACACTGCCATCATCAGATATCAGAAGGCGGTGCCAGAATGAGAATTTCCACGAACAGAATTTACTAAAACAAAGCTGACTTTCCATTAAGCTCCCCCATGTGTTTCATGGTCCTGTCCCACCATTGACTAACCCCTTATCATTTGTGCATGTATGTATATGCGTGCACTCCTGGCAGGAAACCTTGCTCCTTGCAATACCAGGCCAGTGCTCTACCACTGGCATACACCCATAGCCTTCCTCCTCTCATTCTTAACATGTAAGCCCAAAATTCTAACCATTCTTTTGGGCTACATCTCCTGAAACTCCTCTTCCTCTTGAAAATCCATCTTTTGTTAGCATAACTCACAGGTCCCCGGATGCTAAACCTAAGAAGGTAAAGGAAACGTTTTCCCTATTTGATAGTTGCCATGCTCATTTATATATTGTCTATGGTCACTTGCACTCGGAGTTGAGTGGTTGCAACAGTGACCATGTGGCCCCCACAAAGCCTCAAATGTTTACTATTTTGTTCTTCACGAAAAGTTTGCCAACTCCTCTTTCACATAAAAGATTATCAAATTTTTCTTTCTTCTTTTTTTTTTTTGGTACCGGGGATCGAACTCGGGTCCTTGCGCTTGCACAGCAGGCGGTGAAACCACTGAGCTAAATCCCCGGCCCTTATTATCAAATTTTTCAAAGGCAGCAAGAGAAAAATAGGGGACAAGGGTTGATTTTCTTCTGGAAAGTTTTTCAATATAAACATGTGAATTAACAATAATTATTTAAATAATCATATAATTCACTGTAAAAATTGTTTTGTTGAAGTAAATATCTAACTTTTGAAAAACAGACGATATTCAAATACTAACCAAAAATGGGGATAAATACCCTGAGAATATCAATGTACTTTTGGGGAGGAAGGAAAAAACAAATTATTAAATTCATTTTCAAATGTTAAAATTCAATGGGCTGAGAAATGCACCTGCAATACCTAGGTCCTAGGACTTCACATTTCTCAGAAAAATCTAATCACCTGCTTAATCTACCTCCATCACTAAATTAACTTATTTGCACAGAAGGCCAGCTGAGGATTAATTTAAATAATATATCTTCTCTCATCAGCAGTTCAGCTGAGCTGGTATGCTGTCATTCTTTTCCTCCAAGATTTTTCTCTGATAGGAGCAACTCTTTAACACCTTAAAAACTTCTGAACAACCTCCCTCATAAGGTGGGGGAACCGATTAAATGAGATAACTTTGGTGAATTATTAAATTATGAAAGTGTAAAATGTCGTACAACTTTACAAAAAGAGGGGATGTCATGGGGCATATTAGCTTTCCCATTGCTAGGACCAAGTACCTGACACCCACAACTTAAAGGAGGAAATGGTTTATTTGGCTTGCAGTTCCAGAAGATTCAGTCCATGATCAACTAGCTTCAAGGCAGAAATATCATGGCAGAAGGGCCTGGCTGAGCAAAGACCTTCAGTTCATGGCAGC
The DNA here is from genome assembly GCF_000247695.1 of Heterocephalus glaber. The sequence goes on along the minus strand of NW_004624829.1, from coordinate 7,079,354 downwards.
CAAGCAACAGAGCAGAAGAACAGCACCAGAGTGGAAGGGGCTAGGGACCAAATATTGACCCCAAGGCCACACTTTCATGATCCATCCAGATACACACAGAACGGTGCTTTATTAATCCGCTAGGTGGCTCAAGAGCCAATCGAGTTGACTATCAAGCTTAACCATCACATAGGGCTAATGCCCATAAATATTGCTTATTCCCTTGGCATTGGCATCCTCTATTTTAGGGCTTCACAAAGGTTAGCTTTTGGATTGGCACCATCAGCATCACTTGGGAGCTTTTTAAAAATACAAATTCAGGGGAAAAAAGCACAAGATCCAATGGATTTACTGCTGAATTTTATGAGAACTTTAGGGAAGAACTAATGCCAATACTCAATATCTTCCATGAAATTGAAAGAAAAAGGACACTGCCAAACTCATCCCATGAAGCTAGCATCACCTTAATACCAAAGCCAGACAAGGGTTCCACAAAAAAGAAAACTGCAGGCCAATAGCCCTAAATGTACATAGATGCAAAAGTTTTCAACAAGACACTTGCAAACAGAATAAAACAAATCATTGAAAAGATCATACATCATGACTAAGTTGGCTTCTCTTTATTCCAGGGACAAAAGGATGATTCAACATACATAAATCAATAAATGTAACACATTACATAAAGAGAATTAAGGAAAAAATCATATGACCATTCAATAGATGCAAAAACAGTGCCTGTGACAAAATTTAACATTCATTCAATATAAACCCCCCCATGAAAATAGGTATAAAAGGACCTGGCAGGATACACACAAAAGTCAGTAGCATTCCTGTACAACAAGAGTAAACCTACAGAGGAAGAAATCAGGAAAAAAAAATCCCATTCACAACAGTGTCAAAAAAATTTAATACCTAAGAATTAGAAAAGGAACTAAAAGACCTCTATAATAAGAAGTATAGTACTCTGAAAAAAAAGAGATTAAAGATGACATTAGAAAATGGAGGCCCGGGGACTTAGCTCAGCAGCACCATCCCTGCCTCACAAGCGTGAGGTCCTGAGTTCGATCCCCGGTACCAAAAAAAAAAAAGCGAAAATGGAAAAAGATCCCCTGTTCTTGGATAGGCAAAAATAATATTGTCAAAATGGCCATACTACAAAAATAATGTATAAATTAATGCAATTCCAATCAAAATACTGTTAGCATTTTTTACAGAACTATAAAAAACAATTCTAAAACTTATATGGAACCAGAGGTGACTCAAAATAGCCAAGTCAAGCCTGGGCTACAAGAGCAAAGTAGGAAGCATTACAAACATGGGCTTGAAATTATACTAGAAAAATATAGCAATAAAAACATCATGGAACTGCCACAAAAAGAGATATATTAAACAATGGAATAGAAGACAAGATGCAGACATAACCCCAAGCACCTTCAACCATCTGATATTTGACAAAGGAGCCAATAATATCTGTTGGAGAAAAGATAGCCTTTTTAACCAATGATACTGGGAAAACTGGTTAACCATATACAGAAAAATCAATCTAGATCCATATCTTGCCCCCTGCACTAAAATTAAATTAAATTGGATCAAAGACCTAGATACAAAATCAGAAACACTAGAAGAAAAACTTGGTAAAACTCTTGAAGACATAGGCACAGGCAAGGACTTCCTGAACAGAAGGTCAATTTCAATTTCACAAGACATCATATGAAGAATCAATACATGAGATTGTATCAAATTTAAAAGCTTCTGGGGCTGGGGATTTAGCTCAGTGGTGCCACCACCTGCCCCACAAGCACAAGGTCCTGATTTCGATCCCTGGTACCAAAAAAAAGAAAAAACCTTCTGCACAGCAAAGGAAACAACCAACAGAGGGAAGAGACAACCTACAGAACTGGAAAAATTTTTTCCAGTTAGTCCTTCAACTAATATTTAGAATATATAAAAAACTCAAAAAATTAGACTCCCGACAATAGAAGTACCAATCAAAAATAGAAAATTGACATAAATAGACATTTCTCAGAAGATGTAAAAATGGCCAATAAGTACAAGAAAAAAAATGTTCAACATTTTTGATCATCAGAGAAATGCAAATTAAAACAAGATTCCTTCTTACTCCAGTGTGAATGGTTATTACCAAGGACTCAAAAAATAACAAATACTAAGGAAGTTTTGGGAGAAAAGGAACCCTTCTACACTGTTGGTTGGAATCTAAACTAGTACCACCATGATGGAGATTCCTTAGTCTGGAGATTCCTCAATAAACTGAAAATAGAAATCCCATTTGACCCAATTATATCTCTTCTGATCCATATACATGTTTATAACAGCACAAATCATAACTGCTAAATTGTGGAAGCAGCCAATATGCCTATTAACAGATGAATAAACAAAAAAAATAAGGTATATATGATGGAGTACTGTTCAGTCATAAAAAAGGATAACTTTGAGTCATTTCTGGAAAATGGATGAATCTTGAGACTATAACTCTAAGTGAAATAAATCAGACACAAAAGGTTAAATATTGCATGATTTCTGAAATGTGAGACTCAAAATATTTTTTAAATTTTCATTAGTACATATTTGCAGTACGTAATGTTTACATTTCTTGTGTGGAGTTGGTACGTGAGCATAACACATCCTAATTCCTTTTTTCATCCCCTTTCCCTTCCCCTCCTTTTCTCCCTCCTTCTCCCTCATCTCCTTCCCATTTGAGAAAGATCACCCTTCTTCCTGTTGTCTTTTATTTTGCTCTTCATCTATAATTTGGATTTGTTTTTTCAGAGAAACCATGTGATATTTAAGCTCATATGTCTGATTTATTTCACTTAACATAATGGTCTCAAGGGGTGCATCCATTTTCCTACAAAAGACTCAAGTTTATCTTTTGTTGTGGCAGAGTAGTACTCTGATGTGTATAAATATCACATTTTCTTTACCCATTGTCATAGTTACTTCATCGTTACTGGGACAAAATACCCAACACCCACAAATTAAAGGGAAAAAGGTTTATTTTAGCTCACAGTTTGTAGAGGTTTCAGCCCATAGTCAGCTGGCTCCAAGGCAAAGCAGCATGGCAGAGGGGCATGGCAGAGGAGAAACAGTCCATAGCAAGGCAGACAGAAAGCAAAGCAGCACCATGGAGCCTCCCTTTCACTTTTATTCCATTCAAGCTATAAGCCTATTGGTTGGTGCCATCCACACTCAGAGTAGGTCTTCCCATTATCCACACCCAAAATTACGCTAAACAAACCTGTGGACTAATTTAATTATCACCTACCTTTAATCCATATCCAAACACCTTAGATCTAGCCACCTCTGAAAAGCCCCACCTATGAGCACATGAGACTTTGTGGAGACATTTAGATATAAGCCGTAACACCCATTCATCTACTCATGGATATACAGGCTGCATCCAAGATTTAGCTCTCATGAATTGTGCTACTATAAACATGAGTATGCACATATCACTTTAATATGATGCTTTTAATAACTCTTTGGGGGGCCGGGGATTTAGCTCAGTGGTTTTGCCGTGTGCTGAGCAGGTGCAAAGACCCAAGTTCGATCCCTGGTCCCAAAAAAAAACAAAAAAAAAACTCTTTGGGGGAAGATACATAGGAAGGGAATACCTGTGTCAAATGGAATTTCTAGTTTTCGTTTTCTTAAGAAATCTCCAAACTGATTTCCATAGTGGTCGCACTAGTTTACACTCCCACCAACAATGAAAAGGGGTTCCTTTTTCCCTGCAGCCTCACTAGCATTTATTATTTGATTTCTTGATGATGGCCATTCTTTCGGAGGTAAGATGGAATCTCAGTGCTTTAATTTGTATTTCTATAATGGCCAGCAATCTTGAGCAATTTGCATCTCTTTCTTCTGTAAGATATCTATTAATTTCACGTGCCAATTTGAGGGGGGTCTTTTATTTTGGGAGGTCTAATTTTTTTAAGTTCTTTATATATTCTAGATATGAATCCTCTGTCTGAGGAGTAGCTGGCAAAAAATTTTTTTCCATTCTGTAGGTTGTCTATTCACTCTGTTGGATGTTTCTTTTTCTGTATAAAAGCTTTTTAATGTGATACAATCCTATTTGTTGATTCTCAATACTATTTCATGTGCAACCAGGGTTCTATTCAGAAGGTCCTTGCCTACATCTGTGACTTCAAGAGTTTTGCCTATTTTACCTTTCAATAGGTTAAGTAGTTCTGTTTTAACATGCTGGGTTTTGGTCCACTTTAATTTTAGTTTGGTACGTGGTGAGAGAAATGGATCTAGATTCACTCTTCTGTATGTGGATAGCCAGGGTTCCCAGCAACATTTATTAAAGAGGCTGTCTTTCCTCCAATGTATGTTGTTGGCCCCTTTGTCAAAGATCAAATAGTTTCATGTGCTTCGGGTTGTTTCTGCATCCTCTGTTCTGCTCCATTAATCCTCATGTCTATTTCTGTGCCAGTACAATGTTGTTTTTATCACTGTAGCTTTGTAACATAACTTCAAGTACAGGATTGTGATCCCTCCCACTTTGCGCTTCTCACCCAGCATTGCTTTTGCTATTTGGGGGAAAGACTCAGAATATAAATAATTTAAAGAGTAAAATAATAGGAGATGGTGACCAAACAGGAAGGTAGATTCTGTGGAGATAGGAAGGAGATCTAGGGGAAAAGGAGAGGGGAAAAGGGTATGGCAACGAGGAGTAAAATTGATGAAGATGTGATATTTATGTATATAAATTCCCCAAGATGAATGCAATTACTATGTATCACAAACATATACTTATAAAAAATACATATTCGGGATACTGCCCTAGGCCTGCTGAGTCAAAATGTCTATGGGTTGGGACCCAGAAGTTTGTATCGTTTCAAACCTTACCTTAAAACAGGATTTCTCCACCTTGGTACTATTGACATTGATAGATTAATCATTCTTATTTGTGAAAAGCTGTCCTATGCATTGTAGGATGTTTAGTAGCATCCCCAGCCAGTACCCACTAAATACTTCTAACCCTTTTCTCCTGATTGTGACCAAAAATATCTCCAGATATTCCCAATATCCTCTGGGGGTATAAGGTCACAGTGGGGTGAGAACCATGCTACATGCATAGTCAAGTCTCAAATACTCTCTGCTCTAGATTGTGCTATTTGCCAAGGCTTCTGGGCCCACTGCTAAAAAAACTCTGACACTGGACTAGTCAATCATGAGAAGACTCATCTATTCCACCAGTGTTCCACAGGAATTTCACTGATGGTCACCACTATTATGCCATTAGGAATACTTTATGGAGAAAGAAAATGCCACCATCTTCCCTCCTACCAACTTTTGAGTGTGCCTCAGATACTTGCAATTCAACCATATTTCTAGCCAATGCCACCTAAATCCCAGAATCATAAGGGTCCAAGAATTAATCAACAACTAGAAAGTCATAACACAAGCATACTTCAAGATCTCAGAGATGCTTGGATTAAAAGTTCTAACAACTTTTCTCTCTCAGTAACTTGACAAAAATCTATTTTTAAGTACTTTCAGGCATCTGAAAACTTACATTAATACAATTACAGATCACTGAAAAATTATCATGCAATCTAATTTGAAAGCTAAAATCAGTCCTATCAGGGTAATATTCCATTTAATTATAAAGATTGATTCAACCTTCATTTATTTGTGCATGTGTTTGGACTTTCCATTTTTCATAGAACACTCAAGATTCAAACATCTTCTGGTAGAATTGCTGCACAAGTGTCAGCAGCATCTATTACAGTTGCAGATTTTATTTCAAAGTAGAATTGATCAAAGGACAAAGGGAAGGTGGGAAAGGAAGGACGGAGGCAATATAAACTCATAAAAAATGAGGTTTTCTGCCAATCAGACAGAAAGAACTGTTTCTCTCTCTCTCTCTCTCTCTCTCTCTCTCTCTCTCTCTCTCTCTCTCTCGCCTTTTGCCATGCCACCTACACAAACTTCCAAATACCAAGTCCTCCCATCCCCACTTACTATCTTTTCTAAAACTGGCAAACATTCAAGGAGTGTTGTGAATAATAGAATAAATTCTATCCACAAATTATGAATTATGTCCAATAAGTTTTTCAAAATGCATATAACATCTTCCTTAAAATTTGGCTTTAGTTGTGTAATGATTAAGACTTACTGCTATCTTCATCATCACAATATTCAATATTCAGTCCATTGCCAAATGACTACTAAAGGCAAATGAGCCCTAAATACTTGGAAACATTTTTTAAATTTTTTATTCAGTTATATACAAGTGCATAAATATGTATACTAATCAAAGATATTTTACACATACACATACACCTGTGTTAGTAGCTCTGAGACAAGATTTTAAAACTTTATAGAACCTAGAACTCTCACTTAGGCAACTGCCTAGGCAATACCCACATGACCACTTCATCCCTAAGACAATCACTACTCTGATCCCTATTTCCATAGATTAGTTTTCCTTGCCTCAACCCAGCAATGGGGATCGAACCCAGGGTCTTGAACATGCAAAGCACATGTTCTACCACTAAGCTACATCCTCAGCCCAGTTTTGCCTGTTCTTCAGTTTCAAAAAAGGTCTGTAGTCTTTACTCAACAGTATACCTGTGAAATTCCCCCACATTGTAAGTAGCAGGAATGGAGATACAGTTTAATAGACTGTATGCCTATCCTTACAAAGTTCATGATTGAGAACATGTGGATAACAAGATTCAAAAGAAATACAGAAGAATGAAGAGGATGAGATCAACTTCAAAAGGTCATCTTCAAAGAGGAGATCACAGTGAAAAACAGAAACAGTAAAAATAGAAGAAATATTTTTAATAATAAAAAATAATGCTCTTCATTGATACCCTACCACATACCGGATACTGTGTGGAGAGCTTCATTTAATCATTGGATTTAAATCTTCCCTCAACTATGCAAGATGAGAAGAGATCAACCTCATTTCACAGCTGATAAGCTGAGACTCAGAAAGCAGAAATAATTCACCCCAAGTCACACAGGCAACAAGGCCAAAACCAGTTTCTCAGTCAGATTTATTTAGCCTTAATCTGACTTCAAAGTCCATGTTTTCCCAATATCCACTATTTTTGAGGGATGAAGGATTAAGTTCTAATCCTATAAATATTCATTTTATAAATCCAAATGAACTGGATCATGTGTAAGGTGCAGACCACCCCTAGATCATCTACCATATTCAACATGTAAGGATGGCGAGACACATGCAGACAGAGCTTTAGTATACTTCTAAGATGTTCTCCATCCCTCATTGCAAAATATTATACTATTGAGATTTTGCTCTAGACAACAGTGGGACTAAACTTCAAAAGACTCTTGCAGATTAAAGGTGGGCAGGAGAAGAAGTCAAAACAGAGAAGGCAAGAAAATACCCAAATAACAAAGAGGCAAAAAGGAGAGAGAACAAGGCTATTTCTAGTTTGGAAATATCAGTTCATTTGTTTTGCATATCAGTCAATGAAGTGAAACAAATTCTCTTTCACCAGCAGAGGGAAGGTGTTAGTCTATGGAATGAGACCCCAGGGAGAGAAAGGTGAAAATCTCAGGGGGCAAATCCACTGGCAAATACGACCCTGAGAAATAGAGTCTCACATGAACACCCCTGGGCCAAGGATCCCTGGCCCTCATCCTCCCATTTCACAAGAGGAATAACACCTCTTGCTTAGAAATCCTAGCACTGTCACAAAGGCAGGTGAGAGTTAATTTCAATTTTTTATCAATAAAACTCAAAATTTTTCTGAAACATGGGCCTGAGTTTGAGATTTGAAATGCAGGAATGTACCAGTAGCAGCAAATCAGGAACCTCACGCTTTACCCCAGAACTCCATAAGATGGAACATAATTCCTTCTAAGTTTTGAGTCCTTTGCTCCAAATATGGGTCCTCTGCATTATTAGCTCATAATAATGCAAACAACATTTCACTCTCTGCTACCATAACAGCCGTATCTATAGTATGATATAGTTCGATGTGCACTGTATGTGTCCAGGTGCCTCACTGCACTCTACCTCTCAGATAGCCAGGCCACCAGCCTTTAACTTCTCCGACTCCACTCCTGAAGTAAGTGATGGGACACAGATCAAGGAAATAGATCCTGAAGCCACTCTGCCTCCACAGTTCAAATCTGATTATTTATCTGAGATACCCATGGGCCACATTTTGAAACAAATCCTAACTCTGTTTTGATCTACCTCTCGAAAGGCAGTCTAGGGAGGGAAATCAAAAGGCCACCTATACTCAAGGCAAAACAATGAGCCATGGCCAAGGGACACATGGGCTGTTTGTAAACAGCAGCCTAAATGTCATCATCAATTATTTATCATTCAATAAAGCCACTGAATAACCTCTTACAAAACCACTTAGTTCTTCCCTGAAATTCAACCCAAAAAGAGAAGAAAGAATCAAGTTGTTGATCAAATACTTAAAACAAGGAAGGATCTAGACCAGGTTTGCAAGTCATGGCCTGCAGGTCAAATTCAGGCCTGCCATCTGGTTTTATAGAGTATCGCTGGCCTACAACTACATCCATTTATTCACATATTATCTATGGTCACTTTCATGCTACATGGCAGATCTGAGTAGCTGCTACTGAAATCACATGGCCTGAAAAACCCAGAATATTTACTATCTATCTGGCCCTAGACATTACAAATTTTCAGACCCTGCTCTATATTCTTGCTACTCAAAGTGTGGTTTGTGGTCTAGTGGCATCAGCTTCACTTGGAGGCTAGCTAGAAATGCAGACTCTCAGGCTCCATTTTATTCAGGTCCCTGGGAGACTGGTGTGCACCTTCAAGTTGGAGAAGCTCTGGTCCAACCGGCCTATGCTTCTCCAACTTGACTGCTTAGTAGAGTCATCTGAGGAGGTTTTTTGAGGCATGTTGTTGTTAGTGTTAATGTTGATGTTGTTGTTGTTGTTGTTAAAAATGCTGTTGGCCCGGGTCTGATGTGACAACAGGCTGGAAACTTACTAGATGCATCCAACTCCTCCTCATCAGATTATGGGCAGCGCACATTGTCCCATTCAAACTAGCTATGAGAAAAGACACTCTAATCATCAAACAATGGTTAGTGAAGGTGTGGGAAGGAGACGAGACTCTCCTCTGTCAAGTGTCCTCCTACTCTATTAAGTTTTCTCACTTCAAACGTGCTTACTCTGATGGCTCACTTTGTGTGAATAATTTTTAGTATAAATCAAAAATGACTTAGAACAACTCACAGAACCTCATTAGAACATGACTTATTACAGATCTATACAAATCACTTTGCCAAATCTTAACTTTCATTTTCAAAAGCTGGGAAGAACAAGCCAAATTATTCCATAAATTTGTAAATTAGCTTTATAATCTAACACCAGGCTCTGTTCTGTGGCTCTATAGGACGCAGCCTCACTGCTGTCCTCAGCTTCACTCTGCTCTGAGATAAGTCCATTCAGCTTATTAATTATAATCCTTCCAAATCCCTGCAAGGAGGATCTCGTTAGCTTATACTGTCACTGCCAGTGCTGGGAACACCAGAGTGTACCAAAGACAGCGAGCCTTACTTCGGCTCAGCAAGGACAGAGTGATGCCTTGCCCTTTTCAAGGCTCAGAGTATGGAGTACAGAATGCCTTAAGTCAGTGGAGAAGGTGCCTATACTGAAAAGTAAGTTTATTTAGTAAAGAACTCAAATATAAAATTGGGAAGAATGATTTTCTTACTTGGATGGGGTTAGGACCCTTATGACCTAGTCCAGTTCTGTACTCTATAAAACCTAGTAAGAATTTCTTACACCTGTGTGTGGATGTCAAATGGCCTGAGGCAGACTACTTTCTGTAGCACAGTTCAAGAATAATTAGGTTGGTAGGCCCCCAGTCGCGTGGAACACACGCCGAATCAGCCTGCTGCAGACAGGCAGATCTGTGCATGCCCTACTGAGGTCCTGAGTCAGGCAGAAGACAGGCAGATCTGTGCACACCCTACTGAGGTCCTGAGTCAGGCAGAAGACACCGAATCACCCCGTTGCAGACAGGCAGGTCTGCCCACACCCTACCGAGGTCCCCAGTCACACGGAACACATGCCGAATCAGCCCGCTGCAGAGAGGCAGGTCTGTGCACACCCTACCGAGGTCCTGAGTTGCGCGGAAGACACCAAATCACCCCGCTGCAGACAGGCAGCCACCTGATTCCACACTACAAAGACGCAGACGACACCAGACCACCAGACCAAGGTACTGAGTCCCACTGTTCCCGGCCCAGAGGTAGGGGCTTCTGAGCCGTCGTCCCACTGCTCCTGGTCCAGAGGAAGGGGCTTCCCGGGCACCATCCCTCCCACTGCTCCCAGCCC
>NW_004624829.1:7041451-7063797 GCF_000247695.1 Heterocephalus glaber | reverse complement strand
GCATTATATAAAGGTACAATTCCCAATGAGAAATGTAATTGTGTTGTATACCTACAATGTATCAATAAAAGAATTTAATACAAAAAAAAGAATAATTAGGTTTACTCAAACAGTTCTGAGAATCAATGTATCTACTGGTCTTGAAAGTTAATTAATTAATTCAATAGTAAAAAATAATCTAACTGACCAGGCAAGAAAATAAAAAGAAAAAAAATAACATTATGCTGGGTGAAATAAGCCAGGCACAGAAAGCCATATACTGTATGATCTCATTTATATGTAGAATCTTAAAAGGTTAATCTCATATAAACAGAACGTAGAAAGGTGATTACCTGAGGATAAGGGGGCAGAGAGGAAAAAGATAGAGAAAATGGAAATGTTGATTAAAGGGTACAAAATTTCCACTAGTGTAGAGAGTCGGCTTTAGTAATATGGTACCCTGCATGGTGACAACAGTTAATAATAATATATTCTATATTTCAATATTGTTAAAATAATAAATTTACAACTTTCTCATCATCAGCTTGACTGAATCTTTTATAATGTATACATAAATTCGAATACCACATTGTACCCCCCAATATACACAATTATTATTTGTCAATTAAAATTTATGAAAAATTGTAATGACATTCAGTGGCAGGTGCTAAAGGGAGAAGACAAGGATAGTTCTGAATTCTCTGTTGTAATAAAAGAAAAATTGAATATAGATGAGAGAAGCAAAAAATGCAGATTGTAGGTAGGAAGTTCCCAAAGAAGGTCCCAACAACTCCTCCTTTCTCTGTATCCTCTTGCTGTTCCTCACACCAGGATATGGACCCTATTTCTCACTCCCTTGAGTAAGGGTGGATTTCCTTCATGGTGTTCACTAAGAGAAAATAGCATGAGAAATATTCTGAGACATTTGAGTTCAGGCCTTAAGGGAACTGGGAGCTTCTGCTTCCTCCTTCTATGCTCCCTTAGTATCCGGTGGAGAAAGTTACATGAGGAACATGGAAGTGCCTGAAACATGTGGAGTAGTCAACTTGGATGTCTGGCTACAGCCACCATTGGACTATAGCTATCCAAAAGTCTTCAAATGCGGCCAACAGAAGAGTCACCCAGCTGAGCTCAGCCAACCCACAGAAATAATATTTTTTCCTAAGCCACAAATTTTGAGGTTGTTTGTTACATAGCAATAGATCACCAAAACAGACTGCTGCAGTAGTTGATTCATTTTACCTACATGAAGAAAATTAAGGTCTTCTCTCTTCCTTTGGCCAACAACTGAACCAGGACCAAAACAAACATAGCACAAAACTCTAAAATCCATGATGAATCAATTCTTCCATAAAATCGATTTTTTTATAAAAAGAAATATTCATTGGAAATACCAAGGATGATAATATTTAAAGTTAAAATGAAATCAATTTTGCAATATCATCAGTGCCATTCTGAACATCAGTATCAGAATACTTTGTTCATATTATCTCATCTTAGAACTGCTTTCTCTGGCCTTTCCAGCTCCAAATCTTGACCTTTTTCCCAGGTTCTCTGACTTTTTCTTCTCTTAGTATCAGGCTGTTTCTCCAGTTCACATGTGAGTTCTGTTGGAAATAGATTTGCTATCATGCTTTCAGCCTGCCTTTACCCAGCTATGCTAGAGTAGAAAATGACAACTCAGAACACTGGGTTAAATACAATTTCTCTCTCTTCACCCATTTTCCACTATCTGCCTGTCCAGCCCTCAGGTTATTAATGGAACTGACATTCCTGTACAACTGACTGAGCAGGACCAGCAGCCAGATAACAAGGGAGTAGCTGACAGCAGCAGACACAGCCCCAGAGATAGCAGATAAGCAGACTCATGGTGGCTATTAGTTTCATCCTGGACTGAAGGGAAGGAGCGTCACAAAATCTACACAGAGAACTTGAATATTCCTAATGGACTCCTTCCTGTGAAATTAAAAACCAAAACATCAAAACTGACTCTTTTTAGTAAACCAAACTAAATGTGCATTTGTAAATAAATTCCTAACATACTCAATCTTGATTTGGACCAAGAAAAGACAGACATTAAACCTCCCCTGCTCATCCCACAGATAAAAGTAATAAATATTCTCCATAATTCTTAAAAAGCATTACTCTCCTTTGAGCTTCTGAAATTTTCCCAACCACTTACAAAGTCCTACAACCAACCAGTTCCTCAACCCAAAATAATCCCCAGTACACAGTTTAAAAACTAAACACTTTCATGATACATGTTTGAACTATTACTGCTTGCTTATCTGATATTGTTGAAAGTTTAAAGTATTTACTATTCCAAGTTTCATCTTTTAATATAGTCTCATTGTTTCACATATTTCAAATTAATTCTATCTCTTGACACAAGAATTACTTTTTTAAACTTTTGGCATTATATCCATATATATATATATATATATATATTCTTGATGGTTAATATTAAGACTAGAACGGGGGCTGGGGATTTAGCTCAGTGGTTTCTCCACCTGCTGTGCAAGCACAAGGACCTGAGTTCAATCCCCGGTACCAAAAAAAAAAAAAAATTAAGACTAGAACATTGCAAAAAGAAGAGAATGAAACATTACAGGAGATTTTTAAAAAAACACCATATTACATATATGTCCACTGTTACAAGATAGTGCCTCATTAAAAAGAGAATTCACATTAACCTCTAACAGATATTTTTGTAAATTTTTTATTACCAAAGCTCTGTATTTAAAATTAATAAGGGCCTTCCCCTCTCCTATTAAAAAATCAATATATTCCTCACTGGGGAAAGAATTGATTAAGCACTGATTTATAAATTGTTCAAAATAGTTTGGGATTAAATGGAAATCAAACATTAAAGAGGATATCTTATCGTGACAGAAAGCAAAGACACTGTCAAAAACAACTGGGATCATGTTAAAAATTCCCTAAAGGAAGAGTCACAAGTTGGCCAGGATGAAATGATTTTAGCTTCAAAAAGAATAATAATTGTAATAAATTTAAGCATATCAAATACATAAAAATCTCTGAGTTTATAACGACTCTGAAAAAAATTGCTTTGATGCCTCTGAAGGATCCAGGGCACCAACTTGTGAAAATTAATAAGGAGAAAGATAGATATTTATGCTGCCTTTCCTGTATAAACTATATGTCCATGTAATCCAGAAGCTAATGAGGGAAAATGCTTTTTGTAGAAAGATTCCCGCTAATAAATGTAAAAAGAATGACAGAATCTAAAAATCACCAATTTGAACAGGATCCTATATCTATGTAATATTATCGCTAAAACAAGTCAGTGGTTTCCAACCCTGCTGCACAGGTGTATCTCCCAAGTAACTTTAGAAAATGTTGGAGCCTTTGTCCCATTCCCAGAGCTGAGCAACAGAAGATTTTTTAAACTCCTCAGATGATTGTAATGTACAGTCAATAAGAAGGACCATCGTATCAGGTGAAGGGTTAGTGGGGAAGTTAAAATAAAAGGATCAGGATGATAATGCATGAACTCATAAGCCACCCTTGAAACTGGAAGTGGGACAACCTGGCATCCTGTGCCTGTTGATAGAACACGATAGGAAGCATACAGCACCACTTAAAAAGTGTTTGTGCCAAGAAAATGGAACCTCAATCTAATCAAAGCTCTAGATTTAACTACCAATTTACAGAAAATGTAAAGGAGAAAAGAACATGTTAAAAGAAAACATTAGGATATATTCAGCTAAAATAAGACTGTTGAAAATTCCACCAAATAACTCAATTTCTTTAACAAACTTGATTTATAAGGGTTGAGGGGAGTAGTCTTATAAAATTTAAAGTCTTAAAAGATGCATCTATCAACACAATATATAGACTTTGGGCACTGACTTGAACCAACTCTTTAAAAAGAGAATCAAACTTTGAGATAATTACAGAAAATGGCACAGAACAGATACTAGTCAAAGAGGAATTATTACTAATGTTGAGTATATTAATAGAATTGTGGTTAGTTTTCAAAAGTTGGAGAAACATAATTAAATATTTATAGTAAAATGATGTCTGTACTGTCACAGAAGGAGTTAACTTTAACATTCTTATTATGGTTCATATCTAGATGTCCCCCAAAGCTTCATGCAGTCATAGGTGGGGCTTTTTGGAGGTGGCTGGATCTAGTGTATGTGATGATGGGATTTAAGGTGTGTGGTTACTAAATTAGTCCACTGATTGGTTTAGCATAGTTCCCAATGTGTATAATGGGAAGGCCCACCATGGGTGTGGTTTGCACCTTGCAAAAGGCAGGTAGCCTAGAAGGGATAAAAGGGAAAGGCAGGCAGTGCTGACAGCAGCTACTCCTGCTGCTACTTGTTGCTTTGCTGTCTCCTGCCTGCTTACCATGGACTGTTTCTCCTCTGTGATGCCCCTCTGCCATGCCACCCTGCTTTGGAAACAGCCAACTATGGACTGAAACCTGTAGAGCTGAAAACTGTGAGCTGAAATAAACCTTTCCTCCTTTAGGTCTGGTGTTGGCTATTTTGTCTCAGCAACAAGAAAAGTAACTAAGACAGTTCTCAAGCATAAAAACAGGTGAGGGTGGAAAATACAAAAGATCTGAATAGCAAAATATTACTACCTGTTAAGTCTAGGTAATGGGAATATATGGATTTATTATGAACAGTTTTGTGTACATCTCTGAAACTTTTATTAAAATTTTTCTTAAAAATAATATAGAATCAACATTCATAAAATTCTTATTTTGTGCTTCCTCCTCAAAGAAAATTGTAATTGAGATAACTTTTTTAGTTCCAATTTTAGGAGAGTGCAATGAAACTTTCATTACATTATTTGGTGAGGAGGAAATAAGAGAAAACTTGGAAAATATGAACATGCCATCTTACTAATACCAAGAATTTAGTCTCTACTAGCTATTGTGTATACGTTACTTGTTTAACCCTCCAGAAAAATTCAGTTAAAACGGTAATATATTCATTCCCATTTTGTTGGTGAGGAAACTGAGGCACATCTTTGGGGCCCCATAGCTAGTGTTTTCTGGAGCCATGATTCTTACTAAGGTCTTCCCAGTGGCCAAAGAATAGAATAACACATCCATTCATTTTAGGTTCTGAGAAATTTTTTTAAAAAATAGCCAGACACATTTCTTCCCTTTGAGGAGTCACTTCAATTCAGTAATCAGTGAAGGATAGTTTTTCAGTTATAAACAAACATGACACAACTACAAAAAGTTCCAAAAAGACTGGAAAGACTTTGGTTTGGTTGTCTGAAAGGCTGACTGTACCCCACAGAATGACATCATCTGCAGTTAGGATATCACAGGGACTTAGAAAGGAGGGGGACACCAAGAAAATTTGTTCTTTCCTCAGGTTTATACTTTAATAGAATGCAAGGAATGTCCTAAATAGAGTGTAACTGACTAGTATCAAAGCATTGCTACATCTCTCAAGATTTCCATCCAGGCAAAAATGGAGAACGTGGACAATAGTTCCACGGAGTTTGCCCAAAGCAGAATAACTAAACTGAAAAATATATCGATTAATGAATTGATTATCACCCAACAAGAGACTTGCCACCGAGCAGTTTCTCTAGTGATATTTTTGTTCTGTGGATGAATCTGGGAGTCTCCAAAGGCTGAGCAAACAGGATGATCCCAGTTCCATTTGTGAGTGTGCCCATTAATAACCCGGAAAAGCAAAAAACCCAAAAGGCAAACACATCCAATTGTAAATGATATAGAAGTGGAGAGTAGTTGATAACACTGTGTGACAGACATGATTTTCAAAGGTCAGCTGAGTTGTTATTCTAAGGAATTATTTCTAAAATTGGGGGAAAAACATTGTGCAAATATGCTTATCATAGTAACAACTCTAACAGATACCCAATTATGGAGAAATGTTTAAGTGATTTTCTGGCCAGCTATTAAAAGAATATGTAATAATAGTGAATATTATTTTATAAAGAATATTAAATAAGAGAAACTCAATATAAATGTTATGAGCAAAAAAGAAGGAATCAAATTTACACACACAGCATTATTCAAGAATGCCTTTTAAAGCCTATTTATGGGGAAAATCAAAGTAATACATCAAAATGTTAGCAGTGGTTATGTTTCAGTGATAGAATTAGCAGTGATTTTTTTCTTTCTACTTCTGTCCTTTATTTTCCAGATTTCCTGTAATGAGCACACATTTTATAACAAAAGCAATAAACACGAAGAAGATCCAGCAATGTTTTTTTTAAAGTCAGAGCCATGAACAAAAACAACTAAGTGGATTTTAATAAGAATAAATGTGACATTTGGGGACAAGGTTTAATTTTTTTTTTGATGTCAATTTTAGGACCACAGCAACAGGGCTTAACAACAGTTCCTGTGAGATTAAGGGGTGGGGGGGGAGACCTAGAAATTAACTGACTGTAAACTTGTTATGAGCCAATAACGACATGCATGGCTGAGGGGAAAAGATAGTCATAATATCAACTTCGGATTTCTTAATATAATTTGTATGCAAAACAAAGGCAACAATAATATTCCCATTGTGCTGGATGAGTTGGACTATACCTAGAATATTATGTTCAGCTTTGAAAGTGAGCTTTAAAAAAAAGATGTTGAAAAGTGCAAAGCAGCCAGCAGGATGAGGCATCAAAGCCCAACATAGAACACTGGTTCTCAGCCTTTGCCTGCATTAGAATCGCATGGAGGGCTGACTTAAATGCAGATTCCTAGGTCCCCTCCCAGAGTTTTTATAGATCTAAGATGAGGCCAAGGATCTGCCTTTGTAGCTAACTTCTAGATGATACCAAAGCCAGTGATCTGAGGACCACAATTTGAGACCCACTGGCATGATGGAAAAAAGACTATGAAACCAGCCTGCCAGGGATGGGGTCCCAGCTCTCCCAACTACTAGATCCATGACCTTGGGCAAATTTGCTTGCTTCCACTCTGTGCTTCAGTTTCTTCATCTGTAAAAAGAAATAATTGTACCTCCCTCATGGGTATTATGGCATTGAGGTGTGAAGTGTTCAGAACATCTACCCTGGCATATAGTGTGTGCTCGTTTTACATGAGGAACATTAGAGATGTTTCATCTGAAACCAAAAAACATTGAAAAATCTTCACAAATTAATTATAAGGGCCTTTATGTGGAAATCTTATTCTGCATAGTTCCTGGGGACAGATGGGGAGTCAGGGGTAGACGTCACAAAGAAAGACCCTTCAGCTCTCTATCCAGAAGGGCTTTTTGGCAAATGGAGCAACCGCAGATTAGGTGGCCTGGTTGGGTTCTGAATGTTCTGTCCTCACTCAGGGCTTTCACCTGTGAGAGACTACCAGTAAATGAGGACACCTCCAAGTAAGATAAAGCAATCACCAAGAGATGTTAGTTCTTTTAACACAGCCTTGGAGCCATGGAATTTTTCATCTGTAATCATCTAGTGTTCTCGTGATGTTGGCCTCCCACAAGCAGCATCAGCAGCATCTAAAGCCTTGTCAGAAAAGCCAACACCCAGACTGTGGGTATAGCTCAGTGGTAGAGCATCTGCCTAGCATGTTCAAGGCCCCTGCTGCATTCTATCACTAGTGCCACCAAAAAAGAAAAAGAAATCCAAATTGTGGGCCTCATCTCAGACCCACTGTGTCAGTAATGCCAAACCAAGGTGAGGCCAGCAATTTATGTTTCAAGAAACCCTCCTTATGCTGCTTACCTACACACAAGTGTGAGAATGAATGACCTAAAGCATCCCCCACAGCAACATTTACATGAGACACTGGAACATGGAAACTCGATTAAACTCACTCTAATAAGATATCAGATGGAATATGCCTTCGATACATGTAAGCATCAAACTTCTATGTACATCAGATATTTGCTTTTGTGTTTAAAATACATTTTTTACCAAGAAAATAGTGAATTTTCTCAAAACCAGAAAATCTAAACTCCACTGGAGGAAAACAATCACCTCTCTGCAGGGGCTGCTCACTACTATGCCCCCTGCAGGAGGGAGGGAAGGAGTAGTACAGGGAGGTGGAGCATCTGAGAAGTGAGTGGGACTCTGGGACCCTGGAGTAGTCATCTTTCTAACCCACAGGAAACCTCAATGGCCCAAATGCACAAAGTGAACTCATGTCCCTCCTTCCACCAGCCAGTGCAGCCAAACTCCTCTTGCTGCCACAGGACAGCAGTTTGGTAAAAGCCACTGACATTGTGGAGAGCCTTTCTCATCCTCCAAGCATTCTTCTATTTACTTTAGAATGACAAACCTCTGAGAAGGTAATGATCTCCCCATTTTCCAGATATGAAAACTGAAGGTGAGAGAGGTGAAGTAATTTCCAAAGGGTCAACCCAGCTAATGCGATATAGAAGCTAGCTTCAAACCTAGGTAGCCTTTCTGCAGTCTGTATGCCTGACCTCTATTCTGTACTTCCTGTGGAAGCCCATGAGAGAGGGGAGAAACCAATATGAAGGCCACTACCTTGGCCTGCATGTGTATGAGACAGAGACTGTGAGAGACATGGAGCCAGAAAGTAAGCCCACGCTCAGCACGATGTCACATAGGAGCCAGAAAAGAGAAAGGAGCCAGAACAGGCAACCAGTTTAGGAGACTGTTTGGGCCCTCAGCATCCCTGGTGCACACTGGAGTGGATGCAGGGAGCAGGGTATTCTGCAAACATGCTGGAATCTGTAACACAGATGCACAGGAGACACTTTGACAAAAGCCCCTCACTTTCTTCTACAAGTCAATTTAAAATGAACCCCTGTATGCTGCACAGCAGGAATGAAGGCATCGAGGGAAAAGGGACTGCTGGATGCACAGTTACAAAGTTGTTTAGATTAGTAAGTTAAGAAGGGCCCAGAGGATGTCTTGCCTATAGGCTGCAAGGACAGGAGCCATGACAGGGCCTGGGGACAGGACAGAGGAAGAGAGGAAGGGACAGGGTGGGCACTCCCTGAACAAGTTCCCCCAGGCAGCAGGTTTGGGCTCCTCAGAAGCTTCACCCCCTAGACTCTCGGGACCACTTTGCATGTCCAACATGAATCCTTCTCCCACCTGACCTGCACCCATGACATTGCATCTCTGGCACTCCTGTGCTGCCCCAGGAGTGTGAAGGGCCCTGCAGAAGAGGCACATACTGATCATTCCCCAGTTAGAATCTGCAACTCCTGGCCTAGCCTCTGGCATATTGCCAGTGTGCTGGAAATGTTTGTGGGATTGAGTTTGCAGCTGAAATTGTGCTAACACCCAGATGCAATGAAATGCAGTGTCGTCTTAAAGGAAAGGAAGCATGGGAAGAGAGCAGAACCCAGGGGCTGTGTGTTGGTTGGGGAATCCCTTTAGGAACAAATCCAGAGACAAGTATTCAAGTATATGCAGTTCATTTGAGAGGGGTTTTGGGGAAGTGCAAGGAGAAAGGGCATCAGCTCCAGCCCACTGGGGAAGCCCCAGGAGCCCAGGTAGAACATACAAGCGGGATGAGGGAGCCAGGGCATCTGTGCACCAACTCTCATAACTGTTGGCTGAGGGCTGCTAAGGAGGCTGTGGTAATTCCACCTTCCCTGCAAGAGCAGCACAGCAGGAAGAGAAAACCCTGTGGCAAAATGCAGGAGCATGTGGTCTGCAGGCAGACAGATGTGCAGTGATATGGTGAGGAAGGAGACACTGGTTCCCAAGCTTTATAATGCAGCAGAATTATAGAGAGCTTAGCCCCACACCTACAGCTTAAAGGTGGGTAAGTGGGTGGTGGTGAGGATCTCCACCTCAACAAGTTCCCAGGGGCTGCTGTGGCTGGTCTGGAGCCATCCCTCAGGACTCATCTGGCTCCGCTCCAGATGCAGGCAGGGCACTGACTGGTGGGTACAGACTGCACGCCTGGGCAAATTCAAGCCTAAGACTGGCAGAGCTTAGAGACAAAGGCAAAAAGGTGAGCTACATTTCTGTTTTGCCCTCTTCAAGAGAATTCCTCCCACTTGACTCAAAGATGGTGTGTGGGAGTCACCTGCCCGTGGAGCTGGGAACCCGCACCTACACCTGCTGTGGCCAAGGCTAAGACTACTCCTTGCACCCGGTAAGTTCCATCCTGCTACTTCTCTCTAGGTGTGGCCTGATAAGCTTAGGTTCCAAGGGCAAAGACCACAAACAAGCATATCAGAAGGGCTCCAGCCTTGGACTACACAACTGAATTCATCTGGGGATGGAAGCGGCTTCTCCTGATCTGAACCAGAGCTGGCCAAGGTGGCCAAAGGCAACACTCAGTCCCTCTCTGCCTGGCCTCAGAGTCATTATGCAGTGACCTTGCAAGCCTCTTCTCCTTTCTGAAAAGGGTGACTCTTCCAGGAAACCCCCCTACACCATGCACTTTTCTTTTATTCAATGGCTATGATAACCAGAAAAATAACAGGCCTCCCATCCGTTGCTGTTTGCTTCCTATAGGAGCCCATGCTTGCAGGGGACACAGACTCCTAAACAAAAATCAGTAGTTATTTCATAACACTAAATTTTCACTTGAAACCTACACCATAGGTTTCACAACCCAAAAGCACTTGTGAACACTTAAGGGATAAGCAAAAAAAGGCAGGGAGACAGAGATAACAGATTTACCCCTTGAGGAAGCAGAGACGTCCTCATTTATCCTGTACAGATCACCCCTAGCAAAGAGCACGACAAAGCCACATCCACACACTTCAATTTGGAGATAGGGTCACTGCCATGGAAGCCAAGGGGTTAGGCCTGAGACCACTGCCAGTGAGTGTCTGGACCACTGGGTTCGGGAGGTCTGATACTACACAAAACTGAGGTCAACACCTTTCATTTAGGAAGCACTTTAATTAGCCACAGTCCTGAGCTTCATGGTAAGGGAAAGAAAAGTTTCAGCCCCTTGCAAATCAGAACATTTTTTTTCAGCTTTCCCAATGGGTTGCCAAATGACTCAGCATTGGCCCAGTGTAGGCACTATTATGGATGAGAAATCTTCCGCCTGGGTGATATACTGCATACAACACATACCCAAAGGACAGTGCCAAGTCATACCAGGAAGAGAAGGCAAATTATTCACCTCCACTTCAAATATAGGCAAATCTTTTCTTAATGCAGGGGCTACTCCATATAGAAAGACAAAGCTCTGAGATAGAGATTTCCATCTCAGATTCAAGGAATTATTAAGCAGAGACTCTCCTTTCTTGTTGACTATTAAAAGGCAATCAAATTGAGGACAGCAGAGAAAAAGGGCAAGAAAAAAATATAATTTTTCAAAAACAGCCCCAGAGTAGACAGCTGCATAAAAGCGTCCAACTTGCTGTGCTCTTTGTGAGTACTATGAGCTCCGCCCAGAGGTCATTCCCAGAACTGCAAGTTCATTTAATTTGGGAAAAAAAGAATCTTCATCCTCCTGGGTCCAGGGAAGGACCCGCCTCCAAGGACTGCTGAAAATCCTTGGACAACATTTCTCTTTCATTAAAAGAACTGCTCTGCACTCTTGGAGACAAGATATACTGGGGGAACCTAGTGAGATCCAATAGGACAATTGCCTTTGATATTTGTACCTGTCAAGGAACTAGTGGATTCTCTGGCAGATTGAACTCAGCTCAAAGAAAGCAGTGTTCAAAGAGTACTTTTAGAAGAAAACCTGACAGCTCTCATTGAAATCAAATAAAAGACTTCAGAGTGAATCAGAGGGCAACAGAAACATGTCTAACAATAGAAGGCTTGAGAATAGTTCTTCAAGAAGGACCCATGGGCCTTGCACCCAGAAGGCCCAACTGTGAGGCATCTACTCCCTAATGCAACCTGGAAAATCTCCCTGAGACAGTCTCAATCCCTACTTCGAAAAGAAATGGCTACACTTTCCAGAACATCCCTCTAGTATCCATTCATTCATGACATACACACAAACCCTCACAATCCACCCACCCTCCACACCAGTGGTCTGACACCAATTCATAAACATACCCCTCAGTCCATGAGAAGTCAAGCTAAGATAAAGTGCTGCTAACATGCTGGGGGCTCACTTGCCCAGTGCAAGCCACATTCTGTTCCAGATACCACAAACTAGCTCAGCAAATAAATGAAGCCTTCAAAAAGCAATACTGTGTGTTGGTACTGAAAGTTTCCTCTACTGTCCCATCCACACAGCCAGTATGCTCCTGTCTTCATCAGATTCTACCTTATACGACTTATGACAGTTTTGACAGATTTTAGAGGGGAGAAAGAAACCAAACAGCCTTTGTCTTCCTCCAACATTCCCCACCTCCACCCAGTGCCCAAGTTCTTTCTTCACTACAAACACGGAACAGCCCTTTCGAATCTATTGACAAAAATATCTATGGGAAGCTTTATCCATCTCTGGAGTAGTAAGGCTGTAGAGAATATCCTTGTTAAACTTCTGCACATGCAGATTTCAACAAGGCCTTCCCAGAGTATTGCCCTCTCTTTGCTTCTTGACCATAAAGCACAAATATTTGTGCTCAGGGCTAGGGATGTGGCTCAGTGGTAGAGCACTTGCCTAGCATGTGTGAGGGCCTGGGTTCCATCCCTAGCACCACCAAAAAAAAAGAAAGAAAATTTTGAAAATATTTGTGCCGAGGTTGAGTCAGTATGACTACATAAAGTTCCCTAGGCCCTTTAATGGTAACACTTACATGGAAGATTAAAATCACAAATGTTCACTGGTGATCACTGGTGATCACTAAAGCAGACCTGACTGGGGAGGGGCCTAGAAAGCTGCAGGATGCCCAAGCAAGCCAGGTGATTGCTACTGAAATGGTTTGGCTCTGGATGTGCCCCCAAATCCTCATGCAGTCAGAAGTGGCTGAATCTGGAATGTGTGATGCTGGGATTAAGGGCGTGTGATTTCTAAACCACTACACATGAGGGAGTGGTTTAGCACTGCCCTAATCGTGGTAGTCTGGGTGGGATAAAAGAGGCAGAAAGACGCAGTGAAACTCTTCCCCCTCTTGTTGCCTTTGCTGCCTTGTGAGCGCCATGTTGTTTCTCCTCTGCGATGCCTGTTTGCCATCCCTGCCTTGGAGCCAGCCAACTATGGGCTGAAAGCTCTACAAACTGTAAGCCAAATAAACCCCTTCCCCTCTAACTTTGGGTGTCAGGTATTTTGTCTCAGCAATGAGAGAAAAGTAACTAACATAGTTATCATCAAGAAGGTTTCAAAAGAACTCTCTAAAGCAGAAATGCTCTTAATTTCAGAATCTCCCAGCTGCAGAATGGCATCCACAGAGAGGGTTGCACCCTACCCATTTAAGCTCCAGCTCCATAAGAGTACCTGGAATTCAAGAGAGGCCGCATTCTAAACGACACAGCTGTTAATAATGTCCTTATGTACTCCCTTATCTTGATGGGTAGTGTCTGAAAATTTTACAAGGCCAAGCTCATGTCTACTTCTATCAGGAAATGTTTTTGATTCCTACACAATGGTCTCCCACTACTCTGCAGTTTGTAAGTGTGCTCTTTGGATCACTGGTGCAAAATGAGCAGATCTGCTTGATTATAGGAAAGGATTTACTTCCGGACATCATGCACAGAGGAGAAGGACACATAGTCAATATGGGTTTTTCTTCTTCATTGCATCTTGAAGGCTCTTCTGCCAGCTGCTCCTCACGGCTCCCCACTGCTCTGCATTCTGCCATATCCAATGATGGTTTATGGCAGAATTCAGTAGGCAGAAAGCCATGCAGCTCTTACAGACAGAAATTAGGAGAGAAGGGAAGTCTGAATTACATTATATTTGAAAATGCAGTCAAAGAAAGAAAAGGTCCATTCTTTTCTCCTACCTCCTAGCAATGAGATCTATGTATTCATCCAAAAAACACACCTAACTTTACCTCCATTCAGAGCCAATAGCTCAGTAAATATAAAAATCAACTATGTAGTCAATGTCAAGCATGCAAAACCATTAAATCAAAAGTTGTATTTTTTATCAAAAGGAATGCTTACCTTTTCTTTGGCTTTCTTTTTTGTCCCTGCATCCATCCACTCATTTTCTTTCTGCAGCATGTCAATAAAAGCCCAGCGAACACCCTCAATCAATTCCTCCATCTACAAGATATACCCAAAAGAGACAGCATCAAAGTCAAAAACCTCAGACAGGGTTCTCTGGACCAAAATCAGCTTGCAAGAGAAATACTACAATGTTTAACATTATGAGAAAGAGGTTCTTTCAGCTTGACTCCATGCTCTGGTAACACTTTCTCCACCACGAAATGATAACGAACCATTATTCCTCCCATGGGAATAACTTGATGGCTTAGTTTTGAAATGGTTACATGGAGAAAGGAATTCACTATAGCTCATGACTAACGAATACTTCATCTGACCATGACTACTAAATTAGCCTATCTTTATCAAAGTAGTAACCAAATTCATTACTTTAACAAGGACTTGAGAGAGACAAGACAAAGTATGGGCTGTGCATTTCAAATAAGGACTGCAGAAGAAAGCTAAGGAATCGTTGAGAGAGAAAGCAGAGAAAGGCGGGGAGAGGCAGCATCCCAAAGGGTACTTTGCCAACATTAATCAGACGTATGTCGAGACCCCAAATCTCTCCCAAGTTGTGGCAGTGGTTACAGCAAATGCTTGACTATTCTGTATCATCTTCCTCTGCTCCTCTCTACTCCCTTGCAGCTCAGCAAAGTCTTGTTACTTCCAATCTAGAATGGTAGGCCCAAAAGGAGCCACTACAGAAAGGATGTCTTCTGAAAGGCCTATTCATACCCTAGTGTTTAAAGAGGGAGGCCTTATCCATCTTGAGGACAGGTTTGCCCTGGCTTTGCTGCCAATAGAGAGGATTGAGTAAAAGAGACAATGATGCTTAACTTCAAAAGCCACTCACAGCAGTGAGGAGGCTCTGCTGTCTGAAGGGTATGGGTACACCCCCCTGGAAATCCCATCCTGCTGCAGAGATGCTTTGGCTTCCTTAATGGGATACCCAAGAAAGAATACAAGCTGGGGTCTGGCTGCAAATTAAACTTAAATACGCAATTAAACATTACTTCTAGAAGGATAAAAATCTAAATGTTTCCTTTGTTCTATAAGGAATTGTCAGCACAAAGCTCAAAATAATTTTTTTCTGTTTGATAAGTTTTCTGCTATGTTTTCAGTTCAATAACAGTTGTAAGGGAACCAGAGCTGCAAATCAGTAGGCTGGGTTCCATCGTATGTAAATAAGAACAAACAGCAGATGGAAGGGGGTGGGGGGAGCTTCACAGCTATTTCTTCCCAACTTAGTAAAAACATTAAAAGAAGAGAACCTCAATTTGGGTTTGGGGCATAATAAAAACAGGAGATGATAGAAGAACAAAGGTCTTTTAAAAATCAGTAAGTCAGTGGTATTCAACTTTATCTGCATATTGGGGTCTTTGTGAGAGCTTTCAAAACTCCTGACCAAAAAAAAAAAAAAACTTAAAAATTAAAAGCCTGAGGCCTAGCCATGGGGATGCTGTGTCATTGTTCTAAGGCCCAGCCTAAGCATTGGAGTTTTAATCACTCCCCAGGTGATTCTGATGTGCAACCAGGATTGAGGCCCATCAGTCTAGGAGAAACAATCTATTTTACAAATAAGTACATTGAGAGTTTCTGATATGTCCAAGCTCATGGAGCTAGTCTAGATCAGAGCCAGGCCCTAACCACAGAGCTAAAATGACAACTTTGAATTCAGAGCTTCTAAAGAATAATGCCAGGGAAGTGGAAGGGAACCAACTGAAAGATGCAGAAGTCACCATTTTAACCAGAAAATCCACTAAAGGAGGCTGTGAAAATGTTGAGAAAATCTCCAGGGACTGGATCTTTCCTCTATGCAGTCATCAGCACTCCTAAGTCTTCATGAGCTCATTCCACAGCAACACATATCCACCAGCCTCACTTGCATGTACATAGAGAAATAATAGCCTCCCAGATTAGGGAGGAGCAATGAGGATGGAAAGAAGCAGCTAGATTGATTTGAAAGATTTACTGACCAAATGAATGATGAAACCAGGTGATTAATTGTGTGTGGGGAAATGATGAAAGCAGGGAGAGTCCAATTAATTCCCAGGCTTCAGGTGAGGGCTACTCGGAATGCTGGAAGAGAAAAAGGACTGGGAACAGAAGCCAGACCGTGGTGGGATATGTAGTACATGGGAAGTAGGTAACAAATCTCTACAACCTAACTGAGGAGTTTGTCTATGAATGAAATCAAGCAAAGATAGAAGATGGGTGGACATAGAGTTAAGGGAGAGTATGCAGGTATGGGGTTTGTGCATATTTTGTTGCCACTGCTGTTTCTATTGTTGCTGCTAAACATGTGAGATATTTATGTTTAAATATCACTGGAAAGGATCCAATGACAAAGAAGAGGCTGAAAATATGAAAGAAAGAAAGCCATAAGTGGTCTCTGAGAGGAAAATGAGAAGATGGGATCCAGAGACTATAAGGAAGGATTCACCTTAGAAGCGAGACAGGATTATGAGCAGAAAAGCTGGAACTCGTTGGTGCCAATTGGTGTGTGACTTTGCTATCCTTTCCAGCCAAAACAATTTGTTTGGTACTTGTCATTTTTGGTCCTTGTCATGCCTCTCAGAACCAATTAACAATGAGTACCAACTGTATGTTGAAATACAAGCAAATCTCTTTGCTTTTTGCTTTCCTATGAGTCTCATTTAGTCTTTATGGTCTTTGACCTTGTGAGCAACTCCCTGACCTAAGTCCCATTTTATGTTTAGGTTTTAGAATCCTCTCTCTCTCTCTCTCTCTCTCTCTTTCTCTCTCCCTTACTTCCTCAGACTTTACAAATTTATTGTATAACATTTTCTGTGAAATGATGCTAAACTACCCTAGCAGACTGCAAGAATAAAGGAAATCTTTGAAGGTGATTAATGTCATTGGTTGCCATGTCAATGCAAATAAAAGAAATAATGATTTTAGCATGCTGAAGCTAGGAGATAAATCACTAAATACTTTTGATTTTTATCTTTAGACTATTCTACAGCATCATATAATAACATTGCCTTCAGTCAAATCATGTTCCCTGAGGTAGCAAAAATCTGATATAATTCTGAAAAGATAAAAAGTAGAAATCCTATTTCTTCACTAAACTTTGACCTAACACCCCAAGCAACCATCATATGGCATTAATAGAAATCACTTAAAATAGAAGTCATCGGGTTATCCATAGAAAATGTATATTTAGAGTCAAAGATTAAAATATAACATTAAAAATAACCAAAGCGTTATTGCAGTAAAACCTGCCACATTCAGGGTAATGTCCCTCCAGACAAAGTAACATTTTCTTAAGCATCTATTTATCTTAGATTTTTATGGATCAGTACTGTGAATATAGAGTTCATTTGGTTAGTGTATGGTAGTTGTTATTTCTGTTCTTCAACCAGAGTTATTTAAAAGTGAGTTTTCCCTTTTCATTCTGTGCAACCCAGGATTTTAGCCACTGGGTTTTGCACTGGACACTAGATACTAGTGAGTCACACATACATATACATGGATGGGTTACCCTTCCATCCAGAGCTTGTTGAAAACAAGATCCTCCTATTTTAGTACATTATAAGTTGGCTTTCCCACTCTTATTTTTCCCTCTCCTTAGCTTTTTTCCATTACACAGATATAAGAAATTTTTGTTTTCTATAAATGGTCATGAAGGTCTAATGTATGTGAAGGGACATAGGCCAACAGTGCTTTGAGGGAGGTCAGTTCATTCCATGATCAGTTGTACTTTCTTTCAAATTTTTGTCTCTGGCAATAAAAAAATCCTACATAGACAACTCAAATCCTACCTCATGAATCTCAAACACTTAAACCCATACTTTCAGTGCCTCCTTAGAGTTCCTGTCAGTCCTAAAATCAGAACAATTCATATATGTTGAATTGACTTTCCATTTGTATATTTTTGGTCTTCCCAACAAGATCGATAAGGTTTGAGAACCAAAACCATAATTTAGATCAAATGGGATCAGGGATTTGTAAAGCAAACCAAAAGATATCTTCAAAATTTTAAATGTTATTCATTTTATGATTCCATATTTCACACTGTTACTTTTATGATTTCATATCTCACATGATGATTTTTCACATTATATGATTTCATATTTCATGTTCAATACCTAATTCTGACTTATAGCAAATGTTCAGTAAATACAAGTTGATGGCTTTTCAAAACCTCCAATGGAAGTTTTCGCCAGAGTAATTAGGCAAGAGAAAGAAATAAAGGTATACAAACAGGAAAGGAGGAATTCAAATTATGCCTGTTTTCAGTTGATATGATACTATATAGAGAAAAATCTAAAGACTCCATGAAAGACTATTCGAACCGATAAATTCAGTAATGTTATCGGATACAAAATGAATGCACAAAAATCAGTAGCATTTTATATACCAATAAAATTGCTGAGAAAGAAATCAAAAAAGCAATTCCATTCACAAATAGCTATAAAAATTAAAATACCAAGGAATAAATTTAACCAAGGAAATAAAAGACCTCTACAATGAAAGTTATAAAACATTGATGAAAGAAATTGAAGAGGACACCAAAAAGTGGAAAGGTCTCCCATGTTCATGATTTGAAATAATTAAGATTATTAAAATGTCCATACTACTCAACATGATTTATAGATCCAATGCAATTCTTGTGAAAATAACAATGACATTATCCACAGAACTAGAAATAAATCCTACCATTCATGTGGAAGCACAATAGACCACACATAGCCAAAACAATCTTGAGCAAAATGATCAAAGCTGAAAGCATAACAATACCTGAGTTCAAGATGTAGTACAGAGCCATAGTGATCAAAACGGTACAGGACTGGCATAAAAACAGACACATAGATCAATGGAACAGAATCAAGATGCCAGAAATAAACTCACACATCTACAGCAAACTGATTCTCCACAAAAGTGTCAAAAATATATATTGGAGAAAAGACAATCTCTTGAATAAACGGTGCTGGGAAACTGGATATCCACGTGCATGAGACAAAATTGACCCCCCTCACCCTGTACAAAAATCAACTCAAAATTGATCAAAGACCTAAATGTAAGACCTGAAACTATGAATGTACTAGAAGAAAACATAGGAGAAACACTTCAACACATTGGTATAGGCGATCACTTCTTGATATGACTCCCAAAGCACAGGAAATAAAAGCAAAAGTAGACAAATGGGATTACATCAAATTAGAAACTTTTGTAGAGCAAACGAAACAATCAACAAAATGAAGAGACAACCTACAGAATGAGAAAATATTTACTATTTTTCTGACAGAGGGTTAATATCAAGAATATATAAGGAATTCAGAACGCTTAACAAAAACCAGCTTATCCAACTTTAAAATGGCAAATAATCGGAATACACATTTCTCAAGACAATAAATGCTAATGGTCAACAGAATATGAAAATGCTCAATATATCATTACCCATGAGGGAAATCAAAATCATAAGATATCGCCTTACCTTAAATAAAATGACCATGATAAAAAAAATAATAGTGGCAAAGATGTGGAATACTGTGTGTTCAGTCTTATATGTGGAAGTTAAAAAGAAAAGTCAAACTGGAATGTAGAATAGTGATTGTTAGAGGTTGGAAAGGGTTTGGATGGATAAAGGGGAGCTGGACTTGATTAGTACACACTGTATGCATGTATCACACTGAACCCCATTAATAAGTACAATTAAGACATGCTAATAAAAAATTAAAATTTTTAACTGAGGGGGACCATTTTCCAGATACCTGGCAAAGAACTGAAGTTGAATCAAATATCTTTCACATGAGTTAAATTATAACAGTCACATCAGCAGTACTGAGAGAAAAGATTATCAACTTCCCTCCCAGACAGTGTGTGATTGTTCAAATGTGACCAGGAGATTTAATAATAAGAAAACTGACAAGAGAAAACTATGCATGGTACACTTTTTATGTAAACATTCTTGAAAAGAGGGAACTATTCCAATTGTAGTAATTCAAGGCCTGAATCCATCTATGGAACTCATGGGTAAGTAGCAAATCCATCTTTCAGGGCCAAGGTTCATACCAAACGTCCTTGGAAGAGCTACAACCTACAACCAAATATAAACTTCAGTGGCAATAAAATGACTCAGAAAGTTAGCCTTATCCATTCTAACACTGGTGATGTCAACACGGCATGGAACAAATAGCTAAGAATGATTTTATAATTACCAGTTGATAGAATTATGAAAAAGAAAAACTCATGAAGGTTGATTGTGTGCATCAATTTTAATGTGATATTAATAAAATTCTTAACTAAAAGGCTTAATATTGAATAGGCTTTCTTCTTTAATATACTTAGTAGTAATCATCTTAATAAAATATGAGATTAAAATGTCTCCAGTCTTCCCACTTATCTAGAGTCGGTCAAGGTTCCTTGACTTGCAATCATTACATTAGTGAAGTAAAGAATGGAAATCATTGTTAATAATCTTTATAGATGACCCTGAAGAAATAGACTGCAAACTCAATGTGGGGATCCTAAAACTTTTCTTTCTGACAATTGTCATTTTACTTGAAATACAGGCATTGAATCAATGCATTAATAAATATGAAATACTTGTTCATTCATTATCTATACTGTATTTATTAAAATGAGTTTGGATTGGCTCCTGCTAAAAAGATGATAACGGCACTAAAATAAGAAGAAAATAAGAGACCTATATGGAGGAGAGAGAAGTGGTTAGACAAGTAACTATGCCTGGTCACTTCCAACATTCAGCTGTGATGGAAGGCACAAAAGCTTTCAATTACTAAATAAATCTGCAGTATGGGGTCTTTGGAGTCACAAGTTTGACCCAGTCTGCTTGACAAGGCCATGGCCAGTGATACATGATGAAGGCAACTGAATCTAATGCTATTCAGAGATATGGACCATGTAGTAGATTAACTAATGGTCAACTTGTAACACCCAACTGAACTGAATCGGTGTGGTCTGGGCACGGAGGATCCACCTGAGGATTGTTGCCAATAGCCATTAAAGGAGACCTGGAGGGGAAGATTGTGGCCTGTTGATTTTCTAGGAGAAGCTTGCTGTGGATGGTTTTCCTGATGCAAACTAGGCTGTTCTCATCGGAGGAGGATCTCGGGGCCTCACTGTCACTGGGAATGGCTGCTGTTTTTGTCAGAGGAGCTCTGATCTTCACCGTGAGCATCACTTCCTGGCTCCAATGTCGATCCCTCTGCTTGGTGGCACAAATCCTTTATCCCACTGGCATAGGTTTTCTGGCTTCCACCACTGGCCTTTGGGCCTTCCAGGTGCAGATACTCAATAGGGACAAGCATGAGACATTGCTGTGGGCTCTAGGCCCCTGGCTGGACTTGTGGAGGACAATGCCTTTGACTCTAAGCCTTTAGCTGGACTTGTGTGGGACATTGCTGGGATCCAGGCCCTCAGTTGGATTCTTTGGGCCCCTAGTGAACAGTTAATCTCTTGCATGCCTCTGTATTTGACTTTTTGGGTAATCATGATAAAATAATCCTATAAACTATGTGTCCTGTAGTAAATGTATTCTCTTACCAAAACCCTGACTACAACAAACCACAAACAAAAAGGGTGGGGTATATGTGTCATCATTGTGACACCACACTCGAGGACAAGAGCACAGGTGATGTCCACACTTATTTCAAAAGTATTCCCAATGAGCTATCCAAGTCACTTCTTTTGCTTGTTGTCATTTTACCAAAGACTGCAAATGAGCTTTCAGGATTGGGGTCTGATGCTATTTGTTGTAACAAGATTTAGCCCACAGAGTTGTGAGACCTGGATCTGCTATAGAAATTATATTTGGCAATTTGAGTGGTTTCATGAGACTCTCCTAGAAGCCAAAGTTAGTATTAAATAATAGGGCAGGTACTGGAATGTGGCCAGGGTACTAGCATTGAAAGGATCTTTTTCCCAACTGAGGGCCACTACACCAGGCGTGCATGAAAGACTAGCAACAGCAAAACCCCCAGGCACCTCCCTCACTCTTTCCAACAGAAATGAGGAAACCATCTCTATGCAGAAGTTGCCACAGCCCATGCCAAGACTTTGATATCATGAATTCTACTTTGATTATTATTAGGCATGACACACAGCAGTAACTATAGCTAACATTTATTGGGCACTTACACACCAGCCATTGTCCTGAGGCTTCTATAAAAATTATCATATTTAATCCTTGTCACAAACCAAAAGGGTAAGTACTACTTTTATCCCTATATATGATACTTAAAATGATAGCTTTATTTCTACAGAAATTCATGTGCTATTTATAAACAGAAAGATGGGCTCAAAGACATTAACTCACGTGTCCAAATTGGTAAGCGTAGATCTAGCCTGTGAGATGCCAATGCAACTTCACAGAAAATCAGATGTGATGGGGGGGGGGGGGG
>NW_004624829.1:6979056-7041351 GCF_000247695.1 Heterocephalus glaber | reverse complement strand
GGGGGGGTACCAGGGTTGGACCCAGGCAGGGCCTTTGCACTGAGCTACATCCCCATCCCTGTTTTATTTTTTGTTTTGAGACAGAGTCTTGCCAAGTTGCTTAGGCTGGACTCAAACTTGTAATCCTCCTGCCTTAACCTCCCAGAGTGCTGGATTTACAGGCATGTGACACTACCCCTGGCTTGATGTAATTTTTGTATAAGGTCAGTACCTTATAAGTATATTTAAAAAGTCCTTTCAAACCCATATCATTTTGATTTGCCTTAATTCAAGGCAGGTCTTCAGCAAAGTTTCTCTGGAAAATAATCTTGATAATAATAGCTGATACCATTTACTAGACAAACAGAAATGAAGATACTTCTTAGCCAGCCAGACAAAGGGATCTTAATCTGTACAGTGGTCTTACTGAAAGCAACCCTCATGAGTAGCTGCATCTGTAGTGAATGAAGAACCTCTCAGAATAAGAGCAGTGCTATAATGCATGAGACTGACTTTCACGTGACTTCTGTTATCAACATTATAGTTACATCTCATTTACTCAACCACTGAGAGAAACAGTGAACGAGGGAATAGGGAAACTTAAAGAATATTAATGGCAGCACATCAATTCAATTATCATGCTCCACTAATGAGGTGAGCTCCTAGTATATGGAGGTTGCAAGTTCACACTCTACCACTGCAATTGGACCCATGTGGGTATTTAAGTCTTTGACACCAGCTGCAGCAGTATGGGGTAGGAGGAGGACCCTGTTCTTAGGATAAGAATTACACTGAAATCACTCATGCAGAGAGCAGTTCAGAAAAAGATGGAAGCTACTGTAGGTCATCTATGGCATTACTGGAGACATGAACAATGTCATTCTCCTAAAGCAGGAAAAAAATAAGCTACTAGAGTGCACAAAAAAATACTGGATTGTTTTATACAGTAAGTAAGGTTTTAATTATTAATTTAATAAAGCCTAAATCTGAAGGGTAATAAGAGTTATTCTACTTTAACTAGATTAACCTTCACCATACAGAATATACAATAAGAGACCAGTGACTTTAGCTTTGATCTGAGAAGTGGTAAAGATTTTCTCCTTCTGTGAAGGTTAGTTAGACTCTTCTGAGTCTTTTCTCAACTGGACCTTGACCTTGTCCTTCTTCCCACCCTCCAGCCCCATCTTTGCCTGCCTAGCCAAGCTCTAGCAAGAATGCTGCTCAGTCGACCTGGAAAGAATTCCCAGCCCTTACTGCTTGATCACTCTTAATAACCGGCCAAATTCCTCATTTTCTACCCTTAGTATCTGATTACTCTGGCCTGCACATAGCAAGAATCTTGTTACACTGGTTTAGCAATAGTGTCCCTATACTTAATGTCTCCTCTTAGTAATTTTCCATTCACTGGCCCCCCTCATTCTGCATGCTGGCTAAAACTCCCCAGCTGTGTTTGCTATATTTGGAGTTCAGCTCAATCTCATTCTCTTATTGCAGGAGACTTGACACCTATTCCAATAGTCCTGAATAAAGTCTTCCTTAAAACTATTTTAACAAGCATCAAAATATTTTTTTTTTAACAGGGTTCACCCATAACAAAAACATGGAAAATTTGAGGGAATAGTAGAAAAATGCCTACTAGCAAAGTTTAGATATATGAATAGAGTTTGGGTACATAGTCTCCACAATGAAATAAAACAGAACATGATTTAATACAGAAGAACATAGCTCAGCCAAAATGTTCAGATAGAAATTCCAACAATACTGAATTTTCTAGAAACTATAGTTAAAGGAAAGAGACCTTTTATGCATCAACACGGTAAAAAAAATATTGTTATTTGCTGTATATGTTCACATTTCTGCCTTAGTAACATGAGAATGATAAATATGTTTTTAAAAGCTTTAAGCTTTATGGTTTCCTTGGGTTTCCTTTCCAAAATTCAGAGATCACTCTTTAGAATGGTATATGTAGAAAAGACTGAAAACTGAGCTCAATGTGTAAAATAGGCAAAAGATACCTAAAAAGTTGTTCTTAGATCAAATCTCTGATAATCATCATGTTTTTTAATGGTTCCCTCTTTTTTATGAGAATTATATAAACACAAAAATGCAATGTCAACTGGTTGGATCTAAATTAAGATTTCACTATATTTATCTTTAAAATACTGAAATGCTGGAAGCAAAACCTAATCTAGCTGTTCCCTATCTCTAAAACTCTAAGAAATATGAAATGTGTGTCTTTTATTTTTATAAGATCTTAATATTAGAATAATAACCTAACAGGCCAGGGATTTAGCTCAGTGGCTCCGGCGCCTGCCTCGAAAGTGCAAGGTCCTGAGTTCGATCCCTGGTACCAAAAAAAGAAAAACCAAAAAAAGAATAATATCCTAACAAGGATGAATGAATTACAGAAAGAGCCACTGAGAAGTCTCTGATCTCTTCACTTAAGTCATACAATAGGTGACGACTCAATGTTTCTCAGAAAGGAATGTGTTTTATTTTGTATCTTATGTGTTCCTGCAAGGGTCCATTTGTTAAAGGCTTGCTCTTCAATGTGGCATTATTGGGAGGTAATAGAGCCTTTAGGATCCTATTGGAAAGTTTTTAGGACATTGAAAGTATGCCCTCTAATGGGCTAGAGGGACCTCAGCCCCTTCCTCTTCCCCTTCTTTTGGCCCCTCCCCATATGATGAGCAGTTTCACTCTGTGACATCCTCCAGCATAGTATGATATGATGTCTTTCCACAGCACTAAAAGCAACAGGGCCAACCCATCATAGACTAAAACCTCCAAAACTATGAGCCAAAGTAACCTTTTTCTCTTTACGAATGCAGTCATTCATTATAGTAACTGAAAGCTGACTAACACAATGGGAAACAGGCTTCAATCTAGACTATGTGGACTTGAACTCCACTTAAGCCATTTTCATACTATATGATCTCAGGGAATTTACATAAACTCTCTGAGCCTCAATTGTGTCATCGGGAAAATGGAGAGCACTAATAGTAATTGCAAGGTTCTTGTGAGGATTAAATGAGCTCACACATTGAAAGCACTTAGGAGAGTGCTAGACACCTAGTTAAGCCTCAGTCACAGCTAGCTGTCACTATTATTATTATCTCTAAATCTAAAAAACATTATATATTGACTATCACAATGACACTAGCCCATAGTGACAAACCCTTTTCTTACTTGTTTTCATTGGGATCTTCACCTGCCTCCCATGGACCTGGATATCTATCTGGGAGGTTTACTTGTATATTACAGATATAAATTACAAAAATAACAATTAAATAGAAGAAAAAAATTGCAAGTGATAGCTTTAGGCACCCTCCTCACACTAATCCTTCTCCCATCATTTAGGTTATGAGGACATGGTTTAGGGCTTGTCATTTTAGGATGACAACATCATTTGCATTTATGGTAACAACACATCATCAGTTCTCTGGGGGAGTCTCACTTTCTATCCTATGTTTAACTTTCTACAAAAGCTATTTTAAATTATATATGATCTTTATCTACATAAGATAAAAAATTAAAGAAGTTCTCAGACAGATGAATTATGATTTTTGTTTCTGAACACTAGGGAAAGGGGGAGAATGTTAATATAAAAGTCAGTGTAGATTTACTCTGATCTCCAGAGTACTAAGATTTAAAATGCAGGAGATTTCACATAAAAATTCAGAATTCTGACCTCTTTGAGAAAATGAACAATACATAATAAAACCCAGAAATCTAGTACCCATAGACCTGCATTCCTGCATGAACACGGTTGTCTGGAGACTAGCCTTGGCTGAATCCTTTATAGTAAATACACCCCGGTTTACCACTCTTATGTTCCAGACACCAAGGTCAAAAGCAATTCCATGTATCATTGCACTTACCCTTTTGCCTACACTTAGTCAGCTTCACTCCTGTATGCTATTTAATTTTACTCACTGTTTGTAAGGGTATTTGAGCTTGGAACCCGTGGCTTTGGCTTGACTAAATCTTTGTACCTCCAAGGCACTGAATATCTTTCACCTCCAGACTCTACTGCACGTAGTCCCTGAGCTAATGATAACTAAGCTGGAGAGTAGGATCAGAATTCTGTTTCCTCCTCTAAGCTGGTATCCTAGAAAACCTGAAATAGCCTCACCAAGCAGCACTTTGCCTCCAGTTCTCATTCCTTTTCCCAGGCCATGAATTCTGCTGTTGCTTGAGTCCTTCCCCTCTAACGTTAGAGCACTCCTGGAAATGCCACTGGCCAGGGATCAACAATGCCACCCTCCCAGTCCTGGCTACTAGCAGTCTCTCACTTAGGGGCCAAATCCTGCTACACTGAGCTCAAGAGATCTTTTTTCCAATCTTTAGACTAGCAATATGATAGCCACTTAGCAACATGTGGTGACTGGACACTTGAAATGTAGCTAGTTCAAACTGAGATACACTATAAGTATAAAATACACGTGGGATTTCCATGTGTATGAATTAAGCATATTAACTATTGTATTAGTAATTTTATATTAATCTTATATTGAAATGACAATATCCTTTGATATATTGGGTTGAACAAAATATATTATTAAATTTAATTTCACCTCTTTTCTTTTACTTTTATAATATGGCTACTAGAAAACTTTAAAGTTATATATGTGGCTCATAGTCTAGTTCTATTGGATAGTGCTACTTTAGATCACAAAGACAACAGCTGTCCAAAGAGTTATACATCTCCCTATTGTCACTCTACCAGCCTGTCCCTTAGATGCAAGCAAAGCTTGCAGCCAACAGCTCTGTCTTACTATCAAAAAGGCAGGAGATTGTTCTATCTGACCTCTTTAGGTGGCTTTCTGTTAAGACTCTCCTTTTCTACATGCCATTCCTCCTGCAAGGGAACCCTGGTAGGTAGATAGGTTAGTAAGAGCCAGGTGTGTGTGGCAGTGGAAGGATGTGGGAAAGAAGATGCTTCCCCTCTGCAAAGGAAACCTTGAAGTGAATTGCTCTCTTCCCCTACCATGGACAACAGAAGATGCCAACTAAGGCAGTAGAGCTTACCCTGTTATCAAGAGGCTCTGGAAACAGGGATACTGAGGAGGAGTGCGGTCCCCTAGAAAAACCTAGGTACCAGATTTTAAAGGAAAACTATATAGTTGGAGGGGTGTGGGGTTAGGACATAAGTCTAGAGGTCCTTACACACTTTTGGTACAGTCCGTTTAAACCAATCTGAATCGCAGAAACTTTTAATGGTCTAAAAATTGAAGCAGTTACTTGCACTAATGCAATAGGTTTTGGTGAGTGAAGTGCTGCTGTCCAAGTCAACTGGCCTGCTCCCTCGATCACTAGGGTTTCTGTTTTGGGTGGTAACTCTGCAAACAAACAAATGAGGCGAAAGCCTTGCTATTCAGTGTGGTCCCTAGAACAGAAGCAGCAGCAGCATCACCCTTAGGAGCTCGTTAGCGAAATTCTTAGCCCCTACCCTGAACCCGACTCAAAAAGACCAATGAAAAGATCCTCATGTAATTCGTGTAATCATTAAAGTCTGAGAAGTACCTGAAGTTTAACCTGACTGTATTATTTGCCTAATAAACTCTTTTGGTAAATAAACAATGGCAGCCTTTCATCTGAGTTAGACTGTCAGAAATTTGTCCCATTGGGGATCTTTTTGTTTTTCTTTTTCTTTCAACTGTAGCTAATAATACAGAATGTTTTTCAAGTAAATCAGTGGTTCCAGGTGGTTCTTGGATGGGTGCCTTGAAACAAGGCTGTAAAAAGCCAGATTTTTCTCTTACAAGTTTCCAACTTAAGTATTCCCTGAGGCAAACAGCTTTGGCATAAGGGAGACAATGTTATGTAAAAGAGATGAGTATCTACATAAATAATGTGTGACCCCTGTGTACATCAAAATAAGGTGGGAAATTGCTAAAGTCAACTTCATTTCAGAATGTCACAAGTTGACACATAAATACAGGACTTTTGCACTGAAACCAAGAAAAGTAAATTTAATCCACATACTTTTGACATTAAACTTTTCTACTGCCAAAAAAACCCTCTCTCTTTCTCTCTCCCCATATATATATTCCATATATATATTCCATATATATATAAAATATATATATCATATATATATTCCATATATATAAAATATATATATACCATATATATCATATATATTTCATTATCCCTTAGTTGTTTTTATATCTTTTGCAGATATAATGTTGCCACTTGATTACCTAATGAATTTTCCATCCATTTATTCCAACCAAGGAGCAAAATAAAGTATACAGGGAGAATATTTAGTATTTTGAAATAAAGCATGAATTCCTCTGTGAAATTATCTGTAAAAGGGCTTTCTGTTTCAAATATAAAGTCTCAAACATAACAAATTCTCCAAAGACAGTAAAAACAAATTAATTCAGGAAAATGTATTTATATTTATGGTATTCCAAACCGACCAATTTGTATTATATATCACTATATAATATCAATCTTTTGAGTGATCACAACTTAATAGATTTTATGTCTTTGCCTTTGAATCTAGTGTTTATTAACTACCTACATTCAAGATGCTTACATACTTGCATCTGATTACATGGATTTTTACTAAATAATTATACCTGGATATTTTGCTTCATGACATTTGTAAAATACAATTCATCAAAAGAAAATGCATGTTAAAAAACCTGGATAACCGACTTCGATCCCCGGTACCCCCCCCCACCGCCCAAAAAAAAACCTGGATAAGTCCACATTTACAATTCAAAATACATACTCTTAATGGCAAAAGGTAGTAACTTAATTAAAAAGTGGGCAAAAGACCTGAGTATACTTTTTTTTTAAAGACATACAAACTCTCCAGGTGTAAAAATACCTCAACATCACTAATTCTCAGAGAAACACAAATCAAAACCAAGCTATTACCGCACACCTGTTAGAGTGGCTACTGTTAAAAAGTCAAGAAAGAGAGCCTGGTGTGGTGGCTCATGCCTATAATCCCAGTTCACTGGGAGGCTGAGACAGGAAGATCACAAATTTGTGCCCTGTCCGAGCAATTTAGTGACTTAGCAGGACCTATCTAAAGGGGGGGGGGGGGTCTTGGGAACGTAGTTCATTGTGAAGGCTCTGGGTTCAATTCCCAGCAGTACCAAAAATTTTTTAAAAGCCAAGAGAAACTAGTATTGCCAACAGTGTGGGGAAAAGAATATGCTTGCATATTGTTGGTGGGAATATAAATTGGTATAGCCATGATGAAAATCTAGCCATCTCACTACTGGGCATAGATCCAAAGGAAATGAAATCAGTACCTTAAAAGAGTCATTTTTACACCTATGTTCCTTGTAGCAGTATTGTTAATAGCCAAAAGGTGGAATGAACCTAAATTTACATCAATACATGAAAATGTACACACACACACACACACACACACAGTAGAATATTATTCAGCCATGAAATAGAAGGAAATCTTGCACTTTGCAAGAATGTAGATAAACCTGGAGGACATTGTGCTAAGTGATATAATCCAGATACACAAAAACAAACACAGTATACTACTCTCACTTACATATATAATCTTTTTTAAAATGTTGAACTCATAGAATCCAGGAGCTGAGAGTGGAGAAATAGGGAGATGATGGTCAAAGGATACAAACTTTCAGTTGTAAGATGAATGGATTCTAGAGATCTAATATACAGCATGGTGACAAGTTACTAATAATATATACCAGAAATTTTCTAAGAGTAGAATGAGTTCTCACCACATACAAACACAGAATGGTGTGGTGACAATGCATATCAAATCATCACATTGTATACCTTGAATATATATAATTTTTATTTGTCAAATGCACCTCAATGAAGCTGGAAGAAAAATGATCACCCTCTCTTCCAAGGCAACTGAAACAGATGGAAAAGAACATGTTGCCATGGTGGCACATCCCACCTTAAACTTCTGACCTTGAACCTCACCTAGACCTAGACCTGGCCTACCTCCAAGAAGCCATACAATATTTCCTCAGATAAATTACTCCTTCATCCCTCTGGATAAATATGTCACACCTTCTCCTCTCTTCTCCAACCTTCATTATCTGCTCACTCATCTCACTCTCATTTGATGACCTTTCATCCCATTTCTCTGAGAAGTAGAAAGAACCAAGAAGAAAAAAACCTACAGCTCTCTACCACCCAGAAGACTGACAGTGGCCTGCTTATTATCTCCTTCTCAGATCTGGCTAGATTGCCACCATTTTTTTGTTGCTATTGTTGTTTATTTGTTTTGTTTAACCAGCTGGGGGTTCCACTTACCATCTCCTTCTTATCTTCCTGGAAGTGTATATCCACAAACATTTTTCCAACAACATAAGGAAGTGCACTTTCAATAAAATTGACACATTTGTCCCATTGAGGTAGCAAAGTTGTGGTCCCCTGAATTACCTGTGGGAGATAATCGATCTGATTTTAGCTTCATTCGGATAAAACATATGACCAAAAAAACTTCAATCCCCCTAAAGAAAAGCATCTACAAAACCTTGCACAACACGTCTCACA
This sequence comes from Heterocephalus glaber, assembly GCF_000247695.1. The sequence goes on along the minus strand of NW_004624829.1, from coordinate 7,032,855 downwards.
TATATGTGTCAGATAGCAGGACAAAGGTGAAATCAGATGAAAAAAATTCTGCTCCTCCCTGGTTATATCTAAAACTAAAATGTTTTGACAGAGGAAAAATAATGTAATTCCCCTTTTCTTCTGATTTTTTCCATTAGGCTAAGGATCTGGAGAATGGTATAGCTTTTCTGTGCTCAGCAGGGATATGAGGGGATGCTCACAATCAAATGTCCAGATAGGACTTAATGTCTATTAAAGAACTGAAGTTCCAGCGGGAAAGCTTTAGGATCAATGGTGATCAAAGTTCCTGCCAGCCAGTGTTTCCTGGCTGTCTATGGTATACTCAACAGGGCAGGGCAGGAGAACATGGCCCACCATGACCAAGCTAGGGAGCATATTTACACTGTGTCACAGCAGAGAACGCACTGATAAACAAGTAAAATACAGACATAAACGCTTTTCTCATTACACCATTATAAGAAAACATTTACAAACAAGTAAGCAACTTCCAAGCAAGATTTGGAAGGCTCAGAAGTTTACTTGTGGGGATGAAAACAGAGGGAAAATATCATTTAAATTGTCCCTGGAGGCTGGAGATGCAGCCAGGCAGGGACAGAGTCAGGTTCTGAGGATGGTGAGCCAAAGCACCCCTTGCACAATGTAAGATCCAGGTTGTTGGAAGAGGGCAAAAGTGATTAATGCTTCAGTTTACCTATTCTTCTGCTTTCTGATAACATGACCCCTGTCAAAGGTAAAGGATGAATCTATCTTTAAAACCTCTAGAGAAAGAGGTCCTACAACCTTCTTTGGCAACTTAAGATTATATTTAGCACTTCACATTCAAAAAACATCCCCTTATATCTAACCTCAAATTCTCACACACTACTTCTTGCACCTTTCCCTCTCCCTCTCTCTCATTGTCTTCACAGTAGGGGCGGAAAGCAGCTGGGTACTGTCTTTTATGTAATCCATAAGAGATAAAAATATACTCATGCCAAAGAAGTCTACTTGTTTTGCATCTTAACAATTTTATATGACCTAAATATATGTAGTTATTTTATGCTATCCTCTATAAAATGACTTTATTGTTTTTCAATTTTTATGAGTACATGTTTGCAGCACATAATGGTTACATACCTCATAGGGAGTTGGTCCATGCATATAACACACCTTAATTCTTTTTTTCATCCCCTCCCCCCTTCATCTCTTGGTCCCCTTCCTGTTTCCAAAAGATCTATCTGCCTTTCCTATTATCTAGCTTTTATTTTGCTCTTATATTTTGCGATATAAATATCACATGGTTTCTCTTCTATGAGAAACTCAAAATATAAATAAAGTGACTTCATATTCTAGTGACTTTAAAGGACAAAGATGTACCCAAACAATTGCATTGCTCTTCAAATGCAATGGCCCACTATGAATTTCTGTACTTAACTAGTTTTGCTAATAACTAAAATATCTATTAAAAAGAAATCAAAACTTATAAGATTTGCTATTCACAACTTTAACTTGATAGAAAAGTGAAATAGGGCCAGGGATTTAGCTCAATGTCATGGCACCTGCCTCACAAGCACAAGGTCCTGAGTTCCATCCCCAGTTCCAAAATAAAAGAAAGAAATACTTTTCCAAGTCACAAAATCTGCAAATCCTTGAGTGCTGGCAGAACTGCAAAAATGCAAGCCTCAGAAACATGGATAAGAGTAGCATCTGTGTCACTTAGGAGGCTGTAAGGGCGGCCAAGGAGCAAAGACTCAAGAGTCAGGTGAGTGGGGAGAAAGAAATCGATTTCCGCACTTAAGTGAGGTCTCCAAAGAGATGGAATTGGGGTAGGTCTCATGGGCCTAGAATTCGGATAGACTCAAGATGAAAGACTTAAGTAGTATTAAAAACAAAATTATAACCCCAAATTAAAAATGAAACTTATAATCTAATAATATATCATGTACATTTTGAATATTCAGAACACTGAAAAGATAGTCTGATGCAACTGATCGAGAAACTGTGTTCCTCCAGTCCAGCTGGAACTTTGTACTCTTTGGTCAATATCTCCCCTTTCCCCAGCCCTCCCTTCTCCAGCCTCTGCTCATCACCATTCTACTATGTTTCTAAGAGATAACTATTTTAGATCTCATATATACATGAGACCATATAGAATTTGTCTGCCTCTATTAGAAAGCTATTTTAGATTCCACATATAAATGAGAAAATACTGAATGTGCTTTCCTGTACACAGTGATAATATACACACAGTAATAGTAATCGTATGTTTCAAATTTGCTAAAATAAATTTTAATGCTTTCAACACAAAAAGACACATTAGTAAGATGATAGATGTATTAATTAACTTGTATGACTCTTTACTATAATATCTAGATAGATCAAAACATAACATTGTACCCAAACAAATATACATGAGCATCCCAATTATTATCAGTTAAAAATTTTAAAAATAAATATAAGTAAAAATACTTTAAAAGATAATTATAAATATGCCACTAACAAATGTTAACACTATAATTAAAGTCACCCAATTTACAGCACTGGGAAAAATAAAAGTTAGTTGAAAAGTGGAGGAGAGTTTGGAAACAATGTCACCATAAATATCTTTATTTAGCACAATCAAGGTAAAGCTTGAATGTACTTTTAGTGTGTGTAAGTTATACCTGAATGAAAAGTAACTTTAAAAAGTAGAGTTTGAGCTACAAATTCCCTCTGTTCCATCCCTCAAAACGATTTTTATTGGATCAGTTCATGTACAGACTCCTCTGGCATGTAAAGTTATCTAGTGATATAACATTGCGATTTTCTTAAACTCACCCGTGAGAATTCCAGCCACCTATATTGAAAGCGCCTGCTAAGGTTTGGAATTCTGGAATAAACCATTCTCCACACCAAATAGTTGGCAATGGTCCTGTTAACAGAGAGAAATGCACATTTATTGTATTTTGGGTCGATATCTGATGCTCTGCAGAATGCCTTCAGAAAAATGATTGGCGAAGTTCCAGGGAGACGCCTCTGACTCATATAAAAATGCAGCATTTTCACTTGAGAAATGACAGGAGATGATACAATGTCAATGAGCACAACCAAAATTGGCTTACCTCTCACCACCTACTACAGCTGGATGAAACAAAGATTCCAGCCCCAGGCCTGAGAGTGTACATTTTCCTTTCCTTCTCAGGGCAGAGAATTTACTATTGCCCAGCCTTCCATGTCAGGAAAACGTGACTACCTCTGAATTACAAGTGACTTGATACAAATCACACCTATTCTTTGCCTTTAGAAACTAACAGCAAAATATTGACTAATATCAATCATCTAAATTTGCGCCCTGGTTTTATACCCTGTAAGCTCAAGGAAGTCACTTAAGCTCTCTAATTTATCTTTCCTTGTAGTACACTGAGGAAGATCCCTACCTCACAGGGTTATTGTGAGGTTAAAATAAATAACAAAATGCTTGACAAAGAGGAATTTCCCAAGTTTTTGGTTGTTGTTCACTTCCAAACATATAAACAATCCCATATGCTTCTGTAATGCACATAAAACATATTTTTAAATCTCTGTTACATTTTAGGTGTTGCCTTTTTCTAAAAGCAAAAGATGCCCTGACCTCAGACAGATTCGTGACCTGAGTTAATTTCTGACTTAATAGCGATGATGGATTTTTAATGACCCATCCTCTCTCAGCTGTGCCATTACCATGGTGAATAATAACACGAAGTCCTAAGATTGCTCTTGGGTCCATCTGACACTTGACAGCAGGATGACAGAGTGATGCTTACCAGCTCACCCCGAACCACCCACACTCTCGTTTGCAGGCTGCTCTAACGTAGGGGACCTATGCACTTCTCAAAAAATATTGTACACTATATATGCCAATCTATAGATGTTTGTTTTAATGTATATAACAATGTAAGTAATATATTAGGAATATTTAAACAAATGCAGAAATAAACATTTTAAAAGATAAAATAAAAATATTTTCAAAGGTCACTAATCCTTCAAACATTATTGTCATTCTTCAAGACATATTAGGATTAGGTTAATACAACAACAGTGGGTATAAATCCATATTTCATATAGTCTTAACTATTAAAAAAAATTGACACGCCCTTGTCAGATTACCATTTTCCTCCCTGTCATCTAGCTAACCAAGATGGCATACTAGAGTAAGAGAGGGGTCATTTTTGCCATTTTCTTGCTACTTGCTTCTGGTTACATTATTAGTAATGGCTTTCATTCCTGTTGCTCTGCAGTAATTTTTAAGCCACTTGTCAATGTTGGGAAGATTAAACTAAACTAGACGATAAAATTCATAAATCTACATATGTACACAAACAACTCCAGATTATTTTTCGATCTACTGAATGGAAACAAAACTGAGAGACTGTCCCTGCCATGTGTGCCATCAGGATCAAGTGTAGAGTCCATGGCCAACTATATAGAATTTGTTAAAGACTTATTATTTTTCCAATTGAAAAATAAGGATCTAAGAGTACTAAATTTTTCTTCTTGGACCCCAGGGATCTTGCTGGGGCAAATACACTCCCTCTCAGAGACCATCCCCCAAATCAGCCAAGTGGAGCCCTCATTCATGCTCTGTTCAGGCGACTGTCATAAACATGCCATTTTACATCATTCCTTTGGGTCTTTGGGGTACACATCTCTACTTTGGTACAAGATGAGCAGTGCTCACTGAGTACCTGCTATGGGCCCGTACTGTACAGGTGCCTTGAAAACTGTAAAGCAGGAACTCAGCACTCACAAAGAGCTCAAGATTTCAGTTTGTGCATAAAGCTGTTTTTTTTTTAAGTGAAGGGATACACTTTAAATACATATGGCATCGGTTATGGCTTAGATCAAGAATGATCCCCACAAAACTCTCTTGTATTCAGAGGCAAGGCTTTTGGAAGGCATTTGGATTGGGGGCATGCTATCGCTGAATGTGATGTTAAGAGGTAGGGCCTAACCACAAGAGGCAGGTCGCCAGAGGTGTGACCTGAAGGGTAAATCTCCCTACCCTACCTCTCCCTTCTCTGCTTCCTGGCCACTGGGATATGAGTAGCTTTCCTCTGTGGCAGGCCCTTTCACCATGTCACTTCTGTATTTGAGCCTGCCAACCATGGACTAAAACTTCTGAAATTGTAAGCCAAAATAAACCTCTCCCTCTTTAGAGGAAGGCAAAGAAAGAAAAATTAAGATATGTGTGCTGTGACTATACACTTTGACTTACTTTCTTCATTTTCCATTTCCTTTATATACACATTTTTCTGGTTTGCTCGCACTAAACCCGATTTGTTTTATAAATATTTTGTTTTACATGATTAAGATGTCATCTATTTTTGTATCAAATGACCTCTAAGTATGATAGTACCTTTGTGGAATACAAGTGATTGTTAAAATAAGATACTGGGTGTCAGCTGGGTTCAGTTTTAGGGTTAATAAGGCTCTGTATTCATTTGATTGCTCTAAACCAGCTGTGCTTGGTGGCACATGCCTGTAATCCCAGAACTCTGGAAGGCTGAGGCAGGAGGATCACCAGGGAGGTGTGTTAGATGCTATTAGAGGGCCATTCCATGCTCCGGTTCCATAGGCTTAGTGAAGTACTTTATTCACACAAAATAACACGTTTTCTAAACCAAATGTTACCTAGGCATTGCTCTGTAATTGGATTTGCACGGATGCATGCATGACACATTAACCACTGAATCTGAATTTTAATTTTCATCGTTTCATCTTGAATTTTCTTTGTAACCTAAAAAGTCACTATGCTTGCTCACTGTGCCTCTTCCTCATGTGCAACAAGAGGGTAATTTTGACCTACCTCCAAAATGTGTAAAATTAATAAAGAGATTTTTAAAAAGCAAAAAAAAAGATATGTGTGTACAGGCACATAATAACCTAAATGTATGTAAACATCATATGTCATAAATATGCTAAGAATAATATTAGCAAAAAATGAAACTGGGAAAAGGGGATTTAGAGATAGAAGGAGGGAGTGGGGTGGGAATGAGAAGGGCATAAAAGAGGAAACAATCTGTATTATGCACATGTACCAATTACCCAAGATGAATGTAAACTTCATGTATTGCAAACATGTACTAATAACAAAAATGATTTCTCGGTTTAATGCCATATAAAAATCTCTTTTTCTAATCTATTACTCTCTCTTCAGTTTAACATTGCCTTATAATTTTGTGCTACCCTGGCTGCTAGAAAAAAAAAACATTAAACATGTAAGTGTAAGAAAAAAAAAATTAAAAAACCTCTCCCTCTTTAAGTTGTGGGTATCAGGTATTTTGTCCCAGCAATGAGAAAGTAACTAAGATATAATCCTTCTTTCACTGACTCAGTTAACACATACATTCTGAGCACCCATATATGGACTAACAGTTCAAGGTGCTGGGGAGATGGAGAGATGATGAAGATGTACCCTTGATCTCTTGGAGCTTATAGTTGAGCAGGGGAGATGAGGCACGTTCATAAATAATTATTCGGGAGGACCTAGTGCCCAAAAAGACACTTCCCTAGAAGAACAGCAGACCTCACACTGAGAGGCAAAGTTAGGCTTCATGAAAGGGACAGGGCTTGAGTCATTCTTAAAGACTGGAATGCTTTGGTTTGTGTAGCAGGGTGTGAGGAGACTAATAATGGAGGAATAGGCCATGTACTGGAGGGGACAATGAGCACGGTCATTGCTCGAGAAAGTAGGCAGAAAAGCCAACCGTGCTGGGGAGACGCTGGCAGCACTCATGGTCTAGAGCAGTGGTGGTGAACCTATGGCACGCATGCCACAGCAGGCTGTTTTTAATGCTGAAAGCTCTAAAAGATTCACCATCACTGGTCTAGAATCTGCCATGTCAGTGAGGTAGGATCCTGGCCCTATGCAAGATCTTTGTTTGCTTTGTCCTTAAAACACTGCTTGCTGCATGTATGAGCTGTCCTGGCTCCACAGGTATAGCTTAGAAGGTCAGTGGCTGGCAGATGTCCTTCCATGAATTCAAAAGATGGCCTTTCCAGGGGGTGGTGATGAGCCAGATCAAATGGGGAAGTTGTAGGGTAGAGCACAAATCTTGGTGGTGGAAGAGGCAGTGTGGCAGAAGTAGAAAGAGGGTCTTTAGAAAGGTCTTTAGAAAGAGGGGCCTTTCCAGCTTGCAGAATCATGCCACATAGCCTTCTCATGCTATCTATAATCCTTACATCACAGCTATAAGAGATAGAATATTATACCCATTTTACATATTAGGAAATTTGAGGCTTAGGACCATTAAGTAAACTCCTCATTACACAGTCAGTGGGTCTCAAATTAGTAGAATTACTTCAGGAGTTTTTAAAGGTTAGGCTACACCAGGCCAATTAAATTATAGTCTCTAGAGTAGGAGCCAGTATACACGTTGTTTTTAAGTCTTCCTACCAAATCCAATGTGCAGCCAAGTTGAAAAACCACTGTAATAATCCACAGAGGCCAGACAAGAGACCAATATATCCAACTACAAACCTGTGTACTGTTCCCTACACCATACAGCAATGAATTAAAGCCTAAGACTCCCTGGCCAGGCACTAAGACCCCAAAAGTCTGCGAATAAAAGTGCTTTGCAGAAATCTGTGAACACACAAAAGAATAGTCAGGACTTCCTGGCCAAGGCATTACTAGGATGATAGCCTCACAACGAGACCTCTGAGAGCAGGAAGATGGAATGGTGGGAAGCTCACACAGCAAGACAATGGTGTTGATGACTTGCTCCAGTGTGTTATAAATATGCTGACAGAATGCTATGGAGCACAGCTCAGGAGTGCTAATATTACCACACCAGGAACAGATATGACCATAATGATGGAAGCACTGCCACCTAATGCTCAGATACATAAAAAAAAAAACAAAACAAAAATCAAACTCAGCCACAGTCCTTGAAAATATTATAATGTCTTTTTTTTAAAAAGCATTTTCAGCAGTATGGTAATATCCCCAAATGACAATAAATAAAGTAGAAGAAAGCAAAGCATCCCTGAAGAGAACCACCACTAAGAAAAGCAACATGAAATCCTCCCCCAAAGCCTCTGACTTGGAAGATTTGTTTTCTTTTTTTAGAAAGTTTTTGCTGCCTCATGTTCTCAATTCACAACACCTTGCATTTATATTACATTTAAGATGGGCCAGGGATTTAGCTCAATGGTTCCGCTGCCTGCCTTCTAAGCGTAAGGTCCCGAGTTTGATCCTTGGTACCAAAAACAAACAAACAAACAAAAAACTACGTTATATTACATTTAAGAGATGATAAAATACTTTCTTTGATCCTCATAACAAGACTTTGGAGTCGTTGCTATTATTATTCCTATTTTCAGATGAAGAAAACAAAAGTCAGAGGACAAGGGCATGCCCAATCCAAGACTAACAGTTTGGTCTTCAGGCTGAAGCTTGATTTTGCTCCTCCCCATCACACTACCTGAGGTGAGCCAGGGAGTTCTTCTCAAGGGCTGCAAAAGGCATAGACATCCTCCCGAATCTTACAGGCCACCCAGGCAGTAGTTCTCAAAGTGTGTCCTTGGGCCAGCAGCTTTGGAATCTCCTGAACACTTGGTAGAAAACTCCTGGCCACAACCCTAGACCTAGTAAATCAGAAACTGGGGAGGAGGGCAGGCAGACTGCTTCAGCAAGCCCCCCAGGGGGTTCAAATACATGTCAGGCACTCGTATAGGAAGACTCCATCTTCTCATCTTTCTGCAATGCAGCTCAACCAGGACTTCCTAAATCCTAGATGGATGCTTCTTAAACTTGTATATAAATCACCTGGGGGATATTATTTAAATTGCAGATTCTGATTCAGTAGGTCAGGGTCAAAGCCTGAGATTCTGCATTTCTGACAAGCTCTCAGGTCATGCCCATATTGCCCCTCTGTGGAGCAGACTTTGCGGTGCAAGGCTCTAGATAACCCTCAGGAGAGCTGAGCCTCATCAGAGATCCCAAAAATGGCATATTTTCCAGATAAGATGTTGGAGTCACCTTTCCAACCAGAGTTAGCTTACTTTAATGTACACTGTGCTTGCTTTATATGAAAATAACACTGAATACAAGCAAGCTCACAAGGGCTTGGCAAAATTCCCAAAGGTCTTGATATCCCACCCCCACCCAGGAAAGTATTAGGTGGGAAGAATCTGAGGGAGTCTCAAATCAGAAATGGAGACGAGATGTGGGGGCCAGAAAAAAGGAAGTCTATAGTGCCTGTCCTAGCAAGAGATGTTAGTAGATGTTTACCAACTGCCTTGCCAAAAGAAAACCATTTGCAACATTTGCTAATTTTCATGATGTACAACTTCCCTCATTGTTCTTTTCAAACTATTGATGAGAGATCACTGGGCACAGAGTTAGAAAAAGATGCAAACAGCTTGAGGGATCCAGCACATCCCTGTCTCCTCACCCCCTTTTCACTTCAACTATCAACTTCTGTTCTCCATGGTGTCTTCCAGACCATGTCTCCAATGGTCATGCCCCGGCCAGCTACTTATTTGAACTGCAAGGGCCAATGCAGTATCTGGCATCACTCTCTGGGAGAACTCATTGCTCTAGTTTGTGAAATGTACCACCTACCAAAGAGTAAATGCCACCAGTAACTGTAAATAATAATGGTGCTTAGCATCTCATGACTTCTACTTGATTTTCATAGTCAGATACTCAGAACAGAGACACAGCAGAGATCCCTGACCTGATAAGGCACAGATGGCTATTTCTTCAGTGGAGCCTCTAAAGCAGAGGTGGGAGGATGCTGGGAACAATAAAGTAAAGTTTGTTCTCTGCATATCCCAAACCTGAAGCAGCCCCTCAGCTGCCTAGCCATCTGCCTTGAGGTTGACATCTGGGTTCATGCTAGCCCCAATACCCTAGAAGTTGATCATCACCTTTATCCACTCTCCTGGAGAACTGTTCCTTATCTTTTGGGATTCTGCTCATATGTCCTCTCTCTGATAGTGGTGATGAAGCATCTGACATCTGATCCACCTCTGGAGATATTAAAGAAGTGTCCACTGTGTGAGAAGCACAATGCGAGGTCTCAAAGCTCCAAAAGGAATTACAAGAGTCCTTGCCATCAGATGCCCACTGTGTCGTGGTGGGGGAGGAGGAAGAGGCACTGAAATAAAAGTGATAATTTCAAGAAAATGAGATAAGTTCTTTGAGAGAGGTGTGTTTGGGAAAATTCCAAGTCCTTTTCCTCTAGGCACATAGACTATTTTCCAGCTTCCCTTACAGTTATATGAGTCATGTGACTGAGTAATGGCTTATAGAATATGGGTAGAAGTGACATATCCCACTTTTAGGCCTTCCCAAAAATACCTATGCAGTCTCCACCTTCTCTCTTTTGATATCTGTCAGCTGAATAGAGAGAGTGCCAAAACCTCAGAAGAGGAGAAAGCCAAAAGATAGAAGGATGTTGGGGTCCTGAGTCACTACTTGGAAGAAACCTGACTTACAGGGACACCCATATTGGACTGTTCCATGACCAGAGGGTACAACTTTTATTGCACAAGTCAATGAGAGTTTGGAGTTACTTGTTACAACAACAATAGCTTATATAGTAACTTTGGGAACCCAAGAGGAGCTCCCCTCAACTAGCCTTGTAGGGCTACATGAGAGAGGATCAAACATGACCAGCAGGGGCTGGGGAAGTAGCTTAGTGGTAGAGTACTTGCCTAGTGTGGGTTCTATCTCCAGCACCTAAAAAAGTAAATGTTATCAGCAACTTTACTGTAATACACAAGTAGTGTTGTCGATCTTCACAAGACAAGTACAGTGTCTTTAAATCTCAGAAGGATACACAGAATTCAAGATGTTTTTTGATGAAGTAGTTATTCAGGGATAAACTGAAATATGTGAGTTTTATATGAAATAAAAAATTGAATTTTGCCCCATTTTTTAAATGAACTTTATATGTACACAATGTCTGCAGTTATTTTCTATCTATATTTTCTTCTACTGCTATTCGCTATATTTATATCTTTCAAAGTTATCCTCCTGACAGAAACTAAATGACCCTCCAGTCGCAGTTTTTCTTGCTCCCTGTTATTATGAGAAGTCCTGAAACAGGCCTGCACTGGATATGTGCTGGTCCCACACACATACATGGGCATGGCCATCCACCAATTCCAAACCGGCCATACATTTGGCTTCCCCTTGGCATAGGGTAACAGAGGCACAGACTAACAACTAACCTGACCCTGGATGAGGACAACACCTGGGGAGAGGTGAGCCTGGAAAGACAGCAGACCCAGAGAGAAAGTACAGATCTGGACAGCAACTTAAGCAACTCCAGTGTTACCCTCCCAAAGTGACTGGGTAAAAGACCACAACAGGAAATTACTGCAGAGAGAGAGAGCAGACCATACATAGACCCCTCTGAGAACTATAACCTCAGGCTTGGAAGGCCATTGTCCCTGCCTTCCATCGGGAGCAACCAGACACCACAAGTGTCCACAGTAAGTGCAAGAATCCACTTGAACCCTCACCCTGTAGCCTACATCCAGCAGAGACCAGACAGCACATCGCATTTTCCATTACCAACTGTAGCAAGGACATACTTTGGCTTGGATGGTAACCACAGTCTTGGGTCAATGGACAGGAGGGCCTCTGGTGTAGGCAGGACAGAAACCCATAGAACCTAAAGCTAGGTGGAGAAAATTGTGACTGGCTGGATCCCAAGACTGAAGATCTTGGAAAGAAATCGCTCTTACAAAAACACAGAAGTATTAGCTCAGTGGCACTGCACCTGCCTTGCAAGTGTAAGGTCCTGAGTTCAATCCCTGGTACCGAAAAAAAAAAAAAAAAACAGAAGAATTTTTTTCTTTGACTCAATCTTTTTTTCTATTTGTTATTATTTTTCTTTTTCTTTTATTGGATTTTTGAAAAGTTTCAGATTGTTTTCTCCCTTTTCTGATCTTTCTCTTTTACTTTCTTTTCTCTCCTTTTCTCTTCCTTGTCTCTCATTTCCTGTATTTTGCTGTTTTTCTTCTTTTTCTTATTCATTCTTTTCTGTGACTGTTCTCTAACTATTAATTTCCTTTTACTTCTCAATATGAGCCTCATCTCACCTTTCTCTCTTCTCATATCCCATTGGTTAAATTTTTAGCTTTTTTCATTATCTAGTTCCTGAACAGAACCCTGGCTGCACAGGAAATAGTATCAACAATCAACAAATTGGATTGTATCAAATTTAAAAGCTTCTGCATAGCAAAAGAAACAACCAAGAGAGTGAAAGACAAACTACCGAATGGGAAAAAAATTTCCAGCTATTCCTCAGACAGAGGAATATAATATTTGGAATATATAAAGAACTCAAAAAAAAATTAGACCTCCCCCAAAAATAAAGGACCCAAGATAAAAATGGGCAAGTGAAATAGACACTTCACAGAAGAAGTATAAATGGCCACTAAACACATGAAGAAATGCTCAACATTGCTGCCCATTAAAGAAATGCAAATGAGAACAACATTGAGATTGCATCATGATGGCCAAGAAAGAATGGCCATCAAGACATCAAATAACAAATGCTGGCAAGGCTGCAGGGGAAAAAGGGAACCCTTCCACATTGTGGGTGGGAATATAAACTAGCACAACGGAAATCAGTATGGAGAGTCCTCAAAAAACTAAAACTAGAAATTTTATTTGACTCAGCTATTTCTCTTCTAGGTATCTTCCCAAAAGAGTTAAAAACAGCATATTACAGTGATACATGGATACCCATAATTATAGCAGCACAATTCATAATAGCTAAATCTTGGAAGCAGCCTATATGTCTAGCAACAAATGAATAGACATAGAAAATGTGTTATTTACACACAATGAAGTATTACCTGGCATAGAGATAAACATATCATTTGTAGGAAAATGGTTATGCCTTAAAACCATAATATTAAGTAAAATAAATCAGACACACAAGTTTAAATATCACATGGTTTCTCTTATATGAGAAACCCAAATTATAAATAAAGAGCAAAGTAAAAGATAGATAATAGGAAATAGGGAGATAGATGTCTTAGTTACTTTTCTCATTGCTGAGACAGAATGCCCAACACCCAAAGTTAAAGGAGGAAATGTTTATTTAGCTCACAATTTGCAGAGGTTTCACTTCATAGTTGGCTGGTTCCAAGGCAGGGTGGCATCACAGAGGAGAAAAAGTTCATGGCAGGCAGAGGTAGCAAAGCAAGCAAGGGGCAAGAAAAGCTTCTTTCTGTCCCTTATACTGTATCCACGCCTCTGAGATTAGAATGGTGCCAAACCGATCAGTGGACTGATATAGTAATCATCCACACTTAATCCTAGCATTGCACCATGAATCAATCCCATACTCTAGATACATCCACCTCTGAAAAAGCCTCATCTAGACACAAGCAACAATATTAGGTGTTTCTCAAATAGGAAGGGAATCAAGAGATGGAGGGGGAAGGAGGGGAGAGAAAGACAATGAGAAAAGGAATTAAAATGTGTTATGCATGTGTACCAACTTCACACAAGGAATGTAAACACTATGTACCACAAACATGTACCAATAAAAATTAAATGAAATAATAAGAAAGGAAGGAAAGAAGGAAAGAAGGGAGGGAGGGAAGAAGGAAGGAAAGAAGGAAGAAAGGAAGGAAGGAAAGAGGAAAGAAAGAAAAGAAAGAAAGGGAGAGAGAAAGAAAGGAAAGAAAGAGAGAGAGATAGAGAGAGAGAAAGAAAGAAAGAAAGAAAGAAAGAAAGAAAGAAAGAGACAGAAAAGTCCTGCAGTTCTGAAGTATAACCATCACCAAAGCCCAATCTATCCCCTGGTTGTTAAGTTAGGGTTTTTTTTCAATAAAATTAATACAATTTCCAAAAGTACCTCCAATTTTACAAGTAAAGGTAATGTTTAAATACCAAATAGTTTCTCTGGTGTGAGAAACTGAAAGTGTAAATGAGGACCAAAATGTATAATAGATAATGTGAAATAGGAAGAAAAGGGGCAAAGGGGAAGGAGGAGGAGGGAAGGGGTGGGGGAAAGGAAAGAAGGGTAAGAAAAAATATGGGAAAAGAAGGAAAAAATGGAAACAAAGTTTTTTGTAAATAGGGAGGGATGGAGAGGTGGAAGGGAGGGCAGGGGAAGGGGGAAAAAAGAAGAACCAAGATATATCATGTACAGGTGCAAATTCCCTATGATGAATGTGATCATAATGTATACCTAAAATTTACCAATAAACTTAATGAAAAAAAATGGTAATAGAGGCAAGTAGAAGAAATTGACTCACCAGGTGCTGAACAATGAAAATATAGCGTACCAAACCCCACATTCTAATGGAAATTATCAACAAAATTTAAAATATGTTCAGAAACTCAATGACATATAAGCAGAAAATCGATTGTGTTATAGTCATAGTCATAGTACAGGTTGATACTGTATGTCATAGTACAGGTTGATCAACCATAATCTGAAAATCCAAAACCTGAAATGCTCCAAAGCCCAAAATTTTTTGAATGTCAACTTGACACCAAGAGTAAAAAATTCTCCATCTGACTTCGTGTGAAGGGTCACAGACAAAATGTAGCATAAAATTGATATAAATAATACAGAATAAAGTGATCATCACCCTATGAATATAAGGCATACATGAAACAAATGAATTTTTTGTTTAGACTTGGATCCCATCTCCAAGACATCCCATTTAAATATATGCCAATATTCCAAAATCTGAAATCCAAAATGTTTCTGGTCCTAAAATTTTCAGATAGGGGATACTCATCTTGTACTACAAAGCTAGCAATTGCTTACAAAGAAACTGTAATGCAGTGATTTCCCCATCAACCAAAGAAGCTAATCACAACACTCCCAAAGTGCTTGCTTAAAATCCAGATTCCAAGGGCTGGGGATTTAGCTCAGTGGTTCTGCTGCCTGCCCCACAAGCGCAAGGACCTGAGTTTGATCCCTGGTACCAAAAACAAAAAACCAAAAAATCCAGATTCTGGGGCCTCACCGAGAGCCTTGGAGTGTGTATTTTCAAAAAGGGTTCAAGGTAATGCTCCTGGGATTCCTACCCAATGGAACACACTTGGAATGGCCAAGGTTCTGCCCCACATGTTCACTTAACTGTAAATTCAATTTTCATTTACAAAATTTTCAAAGAATCACTGCCTATCTCTGAATGGGAGACTTGAAAGTGAATGTATTGTTTCTTCTTTCTCTTGACTGTATATTCCCCTCAGTGAACCTAGATTACTTTTTGAAATAAATGTTATTTTATTGTCTTAAAAAGAGCAGCAACTCTGCAGAGCGTCTAAATGCTTCCAAAGGTGGGGACCCATGCTGCATTTTATTCCCAGAACTTTTGCAGGTGCTTTTTTTTTAACATAACTCCTGGCAACATAGCCTTGTCTGAGTCTGAAGGAAAAAAATATGATTTTTAATAATGGCCCAGCAATTAGGTTTAGTGAATGGTTTTTGTAAACGTGTTGACCTTTCTGTGATTCATTTTCTATAGTCAAAGCTGAGTGGCTTAATGAGCATGTAAATTTCTCTTTTGTGAGCATTTTTAGGACTTCTCTTTGTAGTACTAAACTAGCAAATCTAAAATGTTCTTTAAAGTAAGAAACACCTGACAGTTCCTAAATTTGTTTCATCAGTGCAATTTTTGTACAGCTCTCAAAATGGTCTTAAGTCTCTTCAATATTGGTACTTTGGTTTACTGCCAGAAAGTGACTGACTAGAAAAGAAATGAGAAGAAAGGCAGCAAAAGACCAAGAATGACCTGGAAAAATTAATATGCTCGTACAGAAATTTCAGGAAATAACATCATTGAATAACTCATTCCCAAAACTAATAAACAATTTAGGCTCTCAGAAAGACCAGTATGGAGAAAGACCAGAAATAAGGGGCAAAAACGTTTTGCATTTCTTGTCATCACAGCAAGTAAATTACACCAGATAATGGTTTAGGCCAATTTATCACAAAGGTCACCATAATTGTCCCTGTGACTCTTTTGCTGTAACTGTCTTTTAAAGCAACTTCCAAAGGATGATAGAAAGAAGGCCTTTCTGATGCACAGAGAAAACAAAAGCCACAGTAAAATGCATATGAAAGTTCTTACTTCTTCCTCTCAGAGCCCAATATCCTAAACAAATCTTTAAAGTACTGCGGGACACGGACCACCACATTTTCAGAGGGGCCAATGTCTTTCAGGTGGGGGTACAGTCTGGTATCAATGACCTTCTTGATGTAGCCCAGCCAGTCAAACTGAGGAGAGAGAGAGAGAAAAAAAAAGACAGAGAGATTTTGTTAGGCAACAAGTAAAAAGAAAGGCAAATAGAGTAGGCTGAGCACTTAAAGATGCAGCTGATCACTTTTTACTTGTCTAGACGATAAAGTCTTGACTACTGCCATTTATACCCATGGACAAATGGAGTCTGTGTATATGTACTGTGTGCACAGGGACTACACACACTCTGGCTCAGTGATGTGCACCGGTGCTCCCTGGACTCCTCCAGCTTCCTCCTTCCTCACAAGCTCCCTCTTCTTCCTTCATGCTGCTCTCGGGCCCCAGCCCTAGTCCTCTGGTCTTTGCTCCCTTCCTCCAACACACTCCCCTCATCTCCTGAACTTCCCTCCCTCCAGTCTACACTCTCCCACTCTCCCTTCCTTTGCACTGTGGTCTCCTTGCTCCCATACACACAGGTACAGATTCATCAGTACCTTGCTGTCTTCTCCCTGAAACAGCCTTTTTTAATCATGGGAAGAAACAAAGCAACAGAATGTAGAGTGCTCTTCCATTCTTCTCTAAAACACTACTTGGTGTATTAGACTAGCTCCCCTAAAAGGCATTTACCAACCTTTCTCCCTTTTCTTTTTCTACTACTGAAATGGAATCCCACTGAAATGGAATGCCCAGAATCCATCCCACTACCCACCCCAGAGTTAGGAGTGACCACATGACTCAATTCCACTAAATAAGGATTCCACCCAGTTCTACTAAATAAGGAAGATGTCTGGGGATATTCTGGAAAAGCTGTTTTGTTTTCCTTAAGAAAAGAGTCAGATGTGGCCAACACTGGTCCTTTCCCCCCTTCTTCTTGCCTTAATGGCAAATGCTATAATACATAGAGCTATGGTAGCCAGTTTCAAACCATGAATCATCAAATATGAAATTGAAAATCAAATATACTCCCAGGTGTGGCAGCACATGCCTGTAATCCCAGTACTTGGGAGGCTGAGGCAGCAGGATCACTGAGAGTTCAAGGCCAGCCTGAATTACAGAGGGTGACCTTATTTCAAAACAATAAACAAAAAAATCAAATACACTAAGCACAGTAGAATGCAAACATAAAAAGAACTTGGGTCTTTGATAATACTGTTTAACAGCAGAACTAACTATCACCTATGTCTAGATTTTTATCATATGAGAAAATGGGCTTTACAGTTTTAATCCACTGTCAGAAAGACTTTCTGTTCCCTATAACAGAAGGCATCCTGATATCCACACAAGGGATATTTTATGTGATAGCTGACAAAGTTGATGAAACCAAAAAGACTGAAAGTAGGTTTTTACGAGGCAAAAATTTGTACATAGATGAAATATAATCACTTGTAAAATGACCAGTTAAGAGAAAACTTCCTGGACAGTTTTCACCAACCTGGGGAATCATAGCACTCAGTTCAGAAATGTTCATTTTGTTGTACATAGCCTCACTGGTTCGGTTTTCATGTGGAATCATTATCTGTTGGGAAAAGACTTTAGTTATTTTTTCAAATGAGCCATTTCTTACTGCATGACTACTTTCTACATATGCCAAACATCTGCACACTATTAAAAAGTTTTTCAAAGCTTTGGTGTGGTGCCAAGCTGAAGAGAGAGACAAAAAAGACAACATTTTAGGTAGGATTAAGAAAAAATTTTTTTTTTAATTTACATGTTCTCTGCAGTGTAAAATATTGTCCCCGGTACAAGAACATCCCAGAATACCCTCTTTCTCTATAAAGTGAATGTGCAAAGTCCATTCCTGCCTCAGTATTGCCAGCCAAAGTGAAGTTGGACAATTGAGGCAAAAGTTCTACTTTCACCTCAGGTCTCCAGATGATGATCTCAACATTTTCTGAACCGCAGACCATCCCTTCATCTCTAAGGGCCAATATTCACTGGGGAACACAAGGCTATCAGATACCACTGCTACCCGTAATCATTCTGTCAACAGCTCATTCCATCATGTCTCCCTCTTTGGCCCTTTGGCCTTGAGATTCTCTTAGCCCTACTGCTGGGGATATGGATTCATTATCACCTAGACACATAAAAAACCTGCACCTCCCGGCCCTGACTCTTCACACTCTTTCCATTCCATAAGTTCATACTCTACACCATTTGGCCAACACCAAATCTAAGCTTCTAGCTTCCACCATGTTTAGCCTAATCTAAGAACAGCAATAGTGATTATCTTCCTTGAGGGTCATCTTAATCACTTCCACTGATAGACAGTAGATTCCATACCACCCTGAATAATAGCATGATCTTGTCTACATTTGATTTTTCTTGCATTAAACTTGCCACCTTCTACCTCACACATGACCTTTGTACCTCCTAACCACAGTCACCACCTCCATGGTTTAAACTATGATTCAAGATTTTGCCTGAGATTTATGTCCTCTAGAAAGCCTCTCCAATTAAACACAAATCCTACACCATCAACAAGACCTCTCCTTATGCACAGTCTCAGTAGATGGGATTGGTGAAATGCACACTTCCATGACTGTCTTTGCCAGGACGTATTTGGGCTTGAATGGGCTAGCCTGCCTCCTCAGCCTCAGAAGATTCTCTAAGACTACATATCCCACTAATTTTGAATATACCTAGTAGCCCAAAGTACAAGAGAAAGAGGAGAGCGTTCCTACCAGGCCAAAAATCTATACCCCATGGATTCTTCAAGGCAAAATCACAGAGGGCTGAGTGGCAGACACTTGCCTCCTCTTTTCTTTCTTTTTTTTTGGTACCGGGGATTGAACTCGGGTCCTTGTGCTTTCAAGACAGGCAGTGGAACCACTGAGCTAAATCCCCAGCCCTACCTCCTCTCTTCTAAATACTTCAATGCCCTTAGCCTCTCCCTGCTCACCCTCCATAGGAGAGGCTATGTGTACCTTACCGTTTCCTGGCAGTCTCAGAGAATTTCCACATGCCTTCTCTTTCGACAGGCTCACAGCCCCAAATTGGAGCCCTTTGGCC
Organism: Heterocephalus glaber; assembly: GCF_000247695.1. The sequence goes on along the minus strand of NW_004624829.1, from coordinate 7,013,673 downwards.
TCAGAGCTGTTTTCAACTCTCTGCCAGCTACTCCCCTGCACATAATGGATTTGTCACTTCATTTAGCCTCTTGACAATTCCCAGTCTTGCCTTAGCCCAGCTGTTTTTAGTTCCTTTTTTGGTCCAACTCCCTAGCTCAGGGTAAGCCCTCCTCTGCTGTATCAGACCTTTAGTCCAAATTAGATTTCTGGGCCTCTTATTTGCCTGGGAAGACAGCTTGTGGACATGGCTTAGAAACCCAATGTGGACTTCAAAACATCTGCAGCAATCTTCATGGTCTTCAAAGGTGACAAACAGGAATGAACTTTTTGCGTCCCAAGTTGAGGTTTGGAAAGAGATGTATGTGAACATCATCACTTTGGGAGAGACTAATAATCCCCCCTGCCCCTCATCCTTCACCCTTACTCCACACCTCAACATGCCATCACCATCCCCTCAAAAAACCTTCTATTCACCAACTTCTATTACAAAACATCACCAACCTATATGAAAAAGTGTCTAGGTAAAAGTGCTTTTTGTTATTGTTCACTATGAAGTTTCCCTACAAGAAAATGTCACTATATTTTGTTCTCTCTGTGTACACAAAGGACTTCTATACTTTGTTTCTTCTAGGAAAAGTTACTCTATAAACAAGGCTAATCATTTAGGACTTTTCATTATTCTAGCACAAGTTTTATATCATTCTGTCCCTACCATGAGCCTGAAAGAATTTAAGGTGACACAGAGAACGCGGTACATGACACAATGACATTCACTAAATTGGGGCAAAAGGAATAAAAAGAAAGGGTAGACACAAGTAGCATCTGATCTTTTAAGATCAGATTAAAAAATACTTTCCAGCATTCCATATATACTTTCTACATTAAATTTTATGTCAAGTATTGGTACATAGACTTCTGTAAGCCCAGATCTTATATCAAACTTTCTCTGAGTGGGAAAGTATAAAAAGCAGCCTGAAGTAAAAGTAACATACCAGGGATGGGAGCATGTGCTTAACATGGGTGAAGCCCCGGGTTCAATCCCTGGCACCACACACAAAATGAGAACCTTCCGTTCAATTAAATCAATAAAGATTTATTAAACATCTATCTCCTATTTGAACTATATAACAATTTCTGTAGGAAAATAGATCTCAGTTGCTATTCTTTGGTCACAGTCAAGCAGCACCTAGACATGGTATGTGCTTAAACTAGGCAGATAGAATGAATAGCTCATTTTCCTGTCATAGTTCTCCTTGTTGTCACTTGCTCGGAGGGTGCCATTTAGCCCTACCTTAGACCCAAAGAGTAATGACACAGAAGGCTGTTATTTGGTTGCAATTTATTATTTCATTCAAGATATGCTGCTTTTATTTTTTTATTAATTTTTTTTGGTACCAGGGATTGAACTCGGGTCCTTGCACTTGTGAAGCAGGTGGCGGAACCACTGAGCTAAATCCCCAGCCCCTAGGATATGCTGCTTTTGAAACAAAGAAAAGAAAAGGGAAAGAAGAAAAGTGATTTTCAATTGAGACTTACCTCAGCTATCTTAATTTCCAGTCTAAGCACTGACTTCATGTCATGCTCTGCTCGGGAGCTGTTAGCTCCTAAAAGCACAGCAGTGTCCACCATGAATTTATAAAGGGCTTCTCGATACTGTAAGAGACAAAAAACCTAGTGACCATGACAACGGCCTAGTAGGAATTATGTTACAGAGACACAGAAGAGCAGAAACAACAGGTGGAAATAAATGCCCTTCATTTTCACGCCGTACTCAATGCATGGCACAGCCATTATGAAATACCAGCCACTCACCTACCACATTGAGAGGAAAAAAAGAGTGAGGAGAATGTGGGCACTGTTTGCATGACAGAAAAGTCTAGCCATCGACTATTAAGAGAATTAGTCTTCCAGTAATGGGAGACATTATGGATACATGAAACAGCTCCAAATGAGCCTAGGATAAAATGTTAAAGGTCAGATGTCCTCTTTCCAGGCAAGTGAGCCTTTGATAAAATAATGGGAAAGGTCGGTTTCTAAAAGTAGGATGGTTGATCACGAACTCTGGCAGAAACTATGATTCACTCTCATCCAGCTCAATTTACCCATCATCACACTAAGACATAAAAGATGACTGTAGTGATTGCAGTCTTGTGTCTTTTTAGTTATGTTCAGTTTTCATAAAGTTCTCCAGAGCTCAGGGGAAAAAGAAGGGAGAGAGCAAAGAAATGATGACAAGAAACCTAGAAAATAACAAATACAGAATTCCCTCCCTAGTGTACAGCTTGGCCCTATGTTATTCTTACTATGTTCCTGACTTCAGAATCTATACAGTCCTTAGCATATGTTAAACCCTTGATAAAAAGTGGTTGACCCAGTAAGCGAGTCTCGCAAATAGTCTTAATTGCAAATAATGTTTTGTCATTCCCATTTCAGTTCAGAAAAACACTCAACCTACTCAATACATGCGCAATGTGGCTAGCTAGGAGCTCTGTGCATATATCGGGGGAAGGTAATGCAGATGAAAACACAATAATGCTTGAATCTGGTTCTCAAGCAGTGTGTGATCCAGTGAGGAAGATAAATATTTAATTATTGACTGTAACATTAAAGATATCAAAATAAGTTCCTTGGCAAAGTTTTTATGTCCTTAGAAACTGGAGAGCTAGAGAAGTCTGGCCTAAAAATAAAGTAGGGAACAGAGCATTTGAGGGATACAGTTTAGGAGGAGTAGAGGAGAATGAACTGGCTTTGTTGAGAGAGGAAGAAAAGATGAATTGGAAAGGAGGGTTTGGGATCAAACCATTAAGAAGCTTTGAACTTGCTTGGGAGCATAGGACGTTGGGAGAGGCACTTTGAGAACAGAACTTGTCAAGTGGTGCTAAGGAAAGGAGGCACCAGGTAAAAGGCTACTTGCTGTGGTCAAGGCAAGACCGGGAAGAATCTGACTGTTGATGGCTGGAGGAGATGTTTTCAAGGTAGAATTAAGTGGACTTGACTAACTGCTTGCAGGGAGCAAAGATGATTTTGAGCCTGGTTGCTGAGACCTCAATAGAAGCAGAGGCACACCAAGGCTGGAAAAGCTTTGTTCTACTTTTAAAAAGGAAAACTTGCCAACTCCCTTTGTTGAGCATCCTCATGCAGAAGGCTGCCTAGGATCTTGTCTAGTTTCCTGCCCTCCAGAGCATTCTGCAAATAGAGATTAGTATCAGCATAGACCCAGAATACCTAGGTATGAGACTCTTTTGGAAGTTCAGTGGTTTCCAAAGTTACTGGAAATGTCAGAAATGAAATAGATCTTTCCACTCTCAGGAAACGACTAGGTTTCCAAACTAGGCCAAGCAGTCTGAGCTGACTGATCCTCTCCAGTTTTCATTAACCTCCAGTAACCTGGGGCACCTGTTAAAAATACACACTCCCAGATCCCACCACAAGTCCACTAAGTCAGATTCTCTAGGGCTTGACATATAATGAAAGGTTCCCATGTGATTCTTTAGCAGATTCCGAGCCACTGGTCTCCTGGGTGTCCCTCCTCACTCTTCACTTGTGCACTTCTCAGGAATGAGTGCAAGGTCCTTTCTCGGTTATTTCATTTGAGTGTGCTGTCTCCCCAGTTACACCATGAGGGCACTGGGTAGAGGCATTTATTGAACACTTGATGCCCGGACTTCTAGTAGACGGACAGTAGAATGGACCACCTGAATCAAAGGTCTTTGCTTCTTGCATTAGGAAAATGGTCAGTGAACAGTTACACTGTTCATGTCCAGGAAAGAAGCAGGCATCTTAGAACAACTGATGAATCTGACAGCAGACTGACAGGCCCACAATTGAATATAAGTAAAATGTACAGGTGGCGTGCCGTAAAGCACCACCATGCACCCGAAACTCACTTTCGTCCCATAGGTTTCATCTTAACTCTAACATCATGTCTGGTTCTAATGGTGCCAAAGAGAATTCCCACAGTTAGGCTCAGACATCGCCTTACCCAGGCTCCAAAGTTGAACGTAACCAAGTTCCTAATGAGAAAGTGGGCTGGATTGTTAAATAGCAAGACTATAACCCTGTGGGGTATATTGCCCTCTCTGTCTTGGCTGGGCCCAGGTGAGAGGATCATCAAATTAGTGAAAGCAACTTTTCTCCGAAGTTTAACGAAAAAGATGGGCATGTGGAGAGAAAGAGCCAGAATGGCCTGTATGAAATTGAAAATGGAAGACCCAGAAATCCTGCAGGACAGACAGGACTGGTTGGCTGGGGGCTCTTGGGGAGATGGGGTCCACATCATGCTACAGATCCCATTATAACCAGGTGGAAAGGGGACAGCAGTGGAAATAAAATCACCCACCCTGTTTCTGGGAAACACATCTTACAGTTTGTTGCAATAAAAAGGAAAGAACGTGGAGAGTGGGCGATCCCAGGGGGGATGGTGGATCCAGGAGAGATTAGTGCCACACTGAAAAGAGAATTTGGTGAGGAAGCTCTGGGCTCCTTACAGAAATCCAGGGCCGAAAAGAGAGAATTGGAGGATCAGGTACACAGACTCTTCAGCCAAGAGCACCTAGGGATATATAAAGGATATGTTGATGATCCTTGAAACACTGACAATGCATGGATGGAGACAGAAGCTTTGAATTACCAGGATGAGACAGTGAGATCATGGACAATCTGGCCCTGGAAGCTGGAGACAATGCTGGGAAAGTGAAATGGGTGGACATCAGCGACAAGCTGAAGCTCTATGCCAGCCACTCTCAGTCCTTCATCTGCCTTGTGGCAGAGAAGCGAGACGTGCACTGGAGCGAGGACTCAGAAGCCGACTGCCATGGCTCCTAGCCTGCATCTCCAGGTCCTCAGAGGCCAGCAAGGAGCATGTCCTGCAAAGAAGGAGAGTCACCGAGCTCATGCTGGGACAGGCCAGGCCAGCCAGAAATTTTATTCACGTTCAGAATGTTTATATTTCGAAGGTTTGGCATCCAAATAAAATGAGTAAATGTGATAAAATTTTCATCTTTCTGATCAAAAGGATTTGACGTAGCAGTATTTTGTATATGTCCTATATAAGCATGCTGCAAGCCAAATTTAAATAACTGATGCTCTTTGAAGAATTGTAACTAGAATAAAAATAAATTCCCGATTGGCTGTTAAAAAAAAACAAAACAAAACTCACAGACTTGGCTTCCGTGCTGTTGTCAAGGTAGTCTTCCCTCACAGCTAAGGAGAGTGTTGCTTGGTCCAGCTGTTAAAACAAAACCAGAAAGCATCCTGCTAACTCTTATGTACTGTGTTAATAAATGTCATGAGATCACCTGCGTCCCAATCATAGTTTGAATTTACCATTACAAATAGAGTTCACTCATTTCAGAGGTTCATGCAAATAGGCACTTCATTTATGACAGATCTTAAAGATCAGAGACCTGATCCCACTTTGCTGATTCATAGCTTGTAAACTTTTTGGAGTTTCTGTCAACCTTGAATAGCACCAGGGCTAATTAAGTTGGAACAGATCTTATAGATTTTTTTCTTCCTTATTTTCTCCCTTATTTCTTTTCTCCCTTATTTAATGGAGGAAGAAACAAAAGCCAGAGAATTGATTGACTTTCTCAAGATAATATAGTTGGGCAGAGCTCAGAGCAAAATCACCTTCTGATACCAGATCCAGTATCCTCATCACTGCAGTATTTGGCAAATGCTGATCTGAATAAAACTGATTAACCGGACTATCTATCTCTCTACCTCTAAAATGATGTATTGTATTTTCTATTGGAAAGGAATCAAATAATAATTTTGTTTTAAGAAATCTTGACAAATTTGAAAACTCTGCTCAGGTGCTAAAAACATAATCAGACAACTATGTGAGTAGAATTATTATGATGGAGAAATATAGAATAAATTCTTAAAATAAAGCTTTCAGCTTTGTAAATGGGGAGGGATGGAGGGGTTGAAGGGAGGACGGGGGAAGGGGGAAAAAATAAATAAAGCTTTCAGCAGCAGAAAGTCAAAGGAAACAAGATAGTCTTTTCATTATACATGTTAGAAAAACTGAACATCTGTATGCAAAACAACTAATCCTTGGCCCATACCTTATACCTTGTACAAAAAATAATTGAAAATGAATCATAGACATACATGTAAAACCTAAAAATATAAAACGTATAGAAAAAAATATAGTGGAAATCTTTGTGGCCTGGCGTTAGACAAATAATTTTTAGACATGACACTGAAATCATGATTCATAAAAGAAAAAATGAACAAACTGGACTTCATTAACATTAAAAAATTTTGCTCTGTGAAAGACACTGTTAAGAATGAAAAATCAAGCCACAGAATGGGGAAATATTCAAAAATAATATGTATGTCAAAGGACTCATATCCAGAATTATAGAGTCCTCAAAATTAAACAATAATAAAATTCAATTTAAAAGTGAGCAATTTAAAAGATAAAGATAGACACCTCACCAAGGAAGATATGCACTTGGAAAATGAGCACATGAAAATATGTTCAATATCATTAGTCATTAGGAAAATGTAAACTGAACTCACAGTAAGATACTACTATATGTTTATTAAAATCTAAAACATATCTGACAAGTGCTGGAAAAGATGTGGAAAAATTAGAACACTCATACACTACGGGTGCAAATGCAAAGTGGTACAGCTACCTTGGCAGGAAACCAGTTTGATCATTTCTTATAAAGTTAAACATACACTTATATATGACCCACCAATCCCACTCCTAGGTATTTACTCAGGAGAAATGTAAACTTATTCTCAAACAAAAAACCTGCTTGGAACTTTATTCATAATCATGAAAAACTGGAAACAACCCAAATATCTTTCAAGCTCTGGATGGATAAACTATGCATACTGGAACACTACTCAGCAATAGAAAGGAATGAACTACTGATATACACAATGCAGATGAATTTTACTTACATTCTGAAAAAGGTAAAACTATAGGGATAGAGAAGAGAGTTGTGGTTGCCAGGGTTTTGAGATGGGGAGAGGACTACATAGGGAGAGCAGTAGGTAATTTTGAGGGTAATGGGAATATTCTATTTCTTGACTGTGGTCGTGGTTACATGATTCTATGCATGTCAAAATTTATAGATATTTACATGACAAAAATGAAATTGACTATATACATTGAATTGTTTATAAAATGCTTCCAGCATCTTCTGTAAATCTATGGCTTGATCTTTCTTGAAGATCAGCAACTAGCTAAAGACCCAATAAAATGGAATCCACCAGCACATTTTCCCAGTTAAATCTCGGTTTCACACATTAAAAATTTAAGCCAAGTGAACAAAGTACAAATTCTAAATAACAAGTCAAAAATGAGTAGCATCTGAATTAAAACTTAATCTTGCATGCTCATATCATTAGTTTCTATGACTTTAAATTGTGTTGATCCATCTCCCTCTAGTTTCTTCTCCATCTTACTATAATTCCAAATATTTTGTTCTTTTTGAATACATGAAGTCTTTATGAAATTATAATTTTTCATGAAAAATCTCTTTTACCTAAAATAAATTCTACAAAGGGCAAGTTAACAGTGATGTAACGAAAATTTCAAGGAAAAACATTGTTCTTGTTTTTGGAGAAATAAGATGTTTTCAAAACATCCATCTTTCCTGTGTGTATTGCTAAAATCCTCAAATTGTTTTGTTTGACCTTCTCTAATTGGCCTGAAACAATGAAGTCACAAGCCAGCCTGGCTTCTTTCTACTGCAATTCCCAATCTACCACTGTTTCTTCCAAAAATTTAGTAAGCCAGTATCATGAAACAAAATATTTTGATTAAGACGCTTTGGCTTTCAATTAAATTTGGACCACTTGGAGACTCCCGTGAGCTTCGGTCTCACAGGAAAGGAAACTGCAGATAATATCTAGAAAGCCAAAATTTCCTCTCATGAAATGAAGCTAAATTCACTTGTTGTAAAAGTTTAGATAATTCAAGTGAGGTTACCAGACCTTTTATAAACCTCCAGATTGTTTTGGTGTCTAGGGAACATTTTAAATACACCAACAGATTGAATAAGATCAGTCAACTAAATCTCATTGGAAACATACAAACTCTTTGAGGCAAGAAGACTTTCTCAAAAAGTCAACATCAAGACACCATTACTTGAAGTTTTTGTGAATCCTTACGTTCACAATTGATTTGAATATTGCCAAGGAGAAAATAAAAGCAATTTAGGAAATCTCATAATTGAACTAAAAATGCAGATTATATTTCTCCAATTATAACTGATATTCCAATTACAATCAACCTTGTTAGGAGAAAAAGTGCTAATACAAAAACACCTGACAAGTTATGGTGTAAGAAAACAAAAGACAAAGAAATTTTTTAAATTTCATTTCCAACAGAGACTTTTCTCAAAATCATGAATTTTGCTGAGAACCAGAAAATGGCAGGCTGTTAAGTGAGGAGGCCTTTAAGTTGTTGTTTTATACTTGGTCACCCTGGCCAACCAAGTACTCTTTCAGGATCACGTAACATATATTCAAATCTTGTATTATCCCTGATATCTTCATCCTTGCTATTTCCTGGCATAAAATACCCAAACACATGTAGCAAGATAGTGTCTCAGGAACACTCATTTCTTGTATTTTTGTGGTTTTTTCTCTCATTTAAGTCTGTATCGTCTTGTAACGGGAGTTCTGCTAAGAGACAATGTATGAGCAAACTGCACATCCTTGCGATGAGGACATATGTGCTCATTAGAAGAGGGGCCCTTCTCTTCACCCAGGGGTACCATATGTCTACCCAGGAGTATGATGACAGTGCTGTCTCTGCCCAGAAGGAAGCCATTTTTAAGAAAATGTGGGTTTGTGGGATTAGGGAAGATAAGAACATTTGGAGAAATAGAGCTTAATGAAAAAAGAAACCCTAAATGCATTAAGAGAAGACAGTTTGAGCTGAGAGAGCTTCTCCAAGAGTAGAAAGAGGCTCTTTCAGGCAGCAAAAGAAGTCTATGGTTCTCATAAGCAAAGTGCCCAGTCAGTGCCTCTACTGTAGCAGTATCTGAGAGGGAGAAGGGGCCCAGAGCCAGGAATCTGAGAAGCACACTTGCAGAAGCCGCACAGGATCCAGAGAGGCCTTCTTGTCAAACACTAAATATTTGATGATTTGTGGTTATCCCAGGAGAAGGTTGAGAAATGGAGCAGTCAGGAGGGGGTGTGTAGTGTCTATATCCAGGATCAATTTCCCAGTAAAAGGTGGGGTGGGAGCCCAGAATCAAAGATTAGGTTAACTAAAGAAATGCCTACTCTGGCACAACCAATTTTGAGATCTGAGAGGCATGTTGGGTACACAAATTAAGGAGAAGTATTTTTCAAGTGGTCCTGACCTGATGCTGGTCATACTTCAATAGAAGGAAGTCTTTTGTCATGTGCCGCTGTATACCAACATCTACCATGGAAACTCACAGAATTCAAGTCATTTAAATGATGAAAAGTAAATTCTAACTTATCTGTCCTTACACACAGGGAAAGTGAGACTCAGAGAGGTGAAGCAATTTGAACAAGGGTATTTGGTGAGTAAATAACAAAACTAAACTGAGAACCTCAATGAGGTTTAATGAGCCTCAAAGCCTACTCTTGCCACCATACCAATGGTCTTCAAACTATATTCCACAAAACCTAAAAGAAGTTCAGGGGCTCCAAATGTTCCTTTAATTAAATTTTGTTTTGTGTAGCTTTAACTTTTTTAAACTGATAAAAAAAGCAACATACACAAATACTACAACTTTCACAGCCACCAATAAACTGGTTTTTATCATCCAGTTCATTGTGTTTCAGGCAGATCTCAGAATAAAGCTTCTCCTACCATTTGTGGACACATGTTTGAACTTATTATAACTGTATCACAACTAGTTATGTGACTGTATGATTAGTTATCATGACTGTAACTGTTTTGTTTGGGGGAAGGTGATGAATTCAGATGTGTGAATATTTCCCCGTGTAAAATGGTCCAAACCACGACAGAACTAAAGCAAACGTGTGCTACACTCAAATGCTAAGCAATGTTCAGACACTTCAGATTGGAACAAGCTGCCATCTTGGCAAAACAGAGCAATAGTAAGTACATGAGTGCCTCCTTCCATTTGGAAAGTTTCTTCTAGAATCACTGTAATTGAATATTAAATGTGAAAAGCAAGCTGTTACCATGGCCTTCTGTCCCCCCTGTGCTTTCTGGAAGCAGATACTAATACTGAAGGCTTGATTAGATTCAAATTCAGTTTTTTCTTTTCTTGACACATCATTGATGATGGTATGTACTTCCTACTGCTATTAGGAAGCATACAATACCTGGTTGTCCCACTTTTAGCAATGCTACCATGGATATTTGGGTTAGGGTATCAGCCTGGGTTCTCTATTAAGAATTTCCCAAGTTTCATCTAATGATTTTAGTAGCTATTGATGATAGTTGCCTAGACCTCATTGTCATCAGGAATTTTTTAAATGGTAACTTTCTAATTTTATCATTTCTCCTCAGTTTTTAAGCTGATTCCCTTCTATGCAAGAACTTTATCTCATCAGCTGTAAGGTTACCCTAAAGTCAGTCGAATCTAGAATGTGGAAAGGTCCTATAGACCTTCAACAAATAAATGTGATGTTAAAAAAAAACAATAAGAAGGGAAATTAGCAGATTAGAATATTGGAGCCCAAAACAAAGGCCAATTGTTTTGGGTTTGGGCTTTTTTTTAACTTATGTTTGAGAGCTAGGGATGTAGCTCAGTGGTAGAGCATTTGCCTACCATGCTCAAGGCTCTGGGTTCCAGCCTCAGCACCACAAAAAAATAAATTAAATTAAATTATTAACTTAAAAGGACATGTTTGAGCCAATCAGGATAACTGAAAATTAATCATGAATTAGACATTAATTGTGAGGTTATGATTACTCTCATGGTTCTGATGAGTGCCCTCTCGATTAGATCCACACTGAACCATTCCCAATGCAATGGTATTATCCTTTCAATTTGCTATAAAATGTTACAGCCCTCCTCTCTCAAAAAGGAGGCCTTTAGAAAAGATAAGAATATGAGAAAGTTGAGAGTAACGAAGCTGGGTTGATGGGTCCAGTGGAGTTTGATGTTCTATTCTTTTTACTTTTGTGTGTATTATTTTCCATAATAGCATGCTTAAGGAAATTTATTTGACTAGATCCTAAAATGGTAAAAATAAAATGATTACCATTTGCATTATTCATCTGTAAGTCAACAACTCTATTGACCAATAGTGTGCATAAACCTAAGTTTGAAAGACAGTTTCCAGCTTACTTCAAAACACCACCTAAAATGTTTGAAAGAATATCTTAACAGTTCTGGAACTGAGAATGATGGTGTTAAAACCTGGTTGTAGAAAATGAGTAATCTATCCACATGGGAGAGGGATCCAATGGATCCCCCTCAACATTGCACCTTACATAGCACATCTTATCCTGATAGCATGAGAAGATGGCTCAATACTATATGATCACTTCATCTCCCAACATGGAAACACAGCTGACTCTGAAACTGAGAATTTCCTTCTGAGTAGGTGGGAATTCCTTCAATGACTAAGGATTTTTATTGAGACTTTCACTGTCTAGAGGTCAGAAAACTAGAGCCTTTGGGCCAGCCCGTCACATAGCTGCCCACTCATTGTCTAAGGCTGCTTCCTTAGCCAAGTACAATAGCAAAGTCTAGTTGTTGCAACAAAGACCAGATAGCCTGCAAAACTTAAAATATGCACTGTATGGCCTTTAACAAAACAGTTGCCACCCTCTGGTCTAACCCAAGATCAACTCCAGGGTTGGGATTTCAGAAAGTTGATTTATATTAGGTAAGGACGATACACTCTAATGGTTTCATAACTTTTCCAATTTGAATGTCAATATACCATTAATATTTTCTAATTTGACAAAGAATAAAATTGGGGGGATCAATTGTTCAATAACATTATTAGTCAAAGTTAGTGTGGAAATAAAAAAAAAACAGGATCAAAGCACAGAGTGATTTCAAAACTGTTGTATGAATTCTTACAAAGCTCTTTCATTGTTGAATCTGTGGTTGCTAGCTTCCTGGCAACCTCCTGATTTTAGCAGTGTGATCTTCCTCAGGGCATGCCCATGTGGCCCAATCCTTCATGGAAAAGATGCTTACTCTCCCAACAGAAAATGCAATCCACTACTTAGAACAAGTTCTGCTTGATCTTTTGAAAGGAAGGAGGAGAAATTCGGATTGAACTTGACAATGAGAACGTAGGTGTGTATGCAAAAAGATGTTCATGAAAAGGGAACAAGAAATCATGGCGTGTATTTTATTCTGTCAGGGGAATGGGGAAGTGAGGGAAAGAGCAGGTTCAGAAAGTTTTGACAACAGCTGGAGAATCACAGCTCTCTCTGCTGGAATTTAGGGGCCTCGTGTTTAGAGTAGATATTGGAAGACCAGAACACAGACCACTTTGAAACTCACTCACAGGCATCCTGAAATGTAGACAACATTTGTCTGCCACTGATCTAAATTCTGTATATCTCAGAGGGGGTAATATTCTAGATCCTAATGTTCAACAAAACTTTTATTTGATCATTCACTAAGACAAAAGGAATTTCTTTGCCTAGGAAGGCACCCCAAAAAAACTAATCTTGGGCTGAACAGAGCTCTGGCTATACCTTCAAGATGTGTTCATTGGATGCTTTGTCATCGGGGGACACATACAAACGGATGAACACAGAATTGCTGTATTGACCACGGAATGCTGCAAGTGTGTGCAGAAGGCTGAATTTTCTCTCTGACCAAACTCCTTCAGGGCCAATATTAGCTTCAAGCACAGGCCAGCAGAATGGTGAATGTCGCAGGATATAGAGCAGTGGTTTGGCATCTGCTTTTTCAATCGCTTCTGAAAGGGAGCAGATATGAAGGGAGAGTTAGAATTGCAAATCAGATCACCAAGCAAGAATGCAAGTGCATCTCCTGAAGAGAAAATTCTGTAAGGCCTCAACTTGAAATTTCAGCTATCAGGAAGAGGATGGTTGATGTGGGATGGATTGAGTGTAACCACAGAGACAAATTCACCTACAACTCACACTTCAATATGATCATCTAAATCTGGTGTTTTTGCCAGAAAAAGCTGACAGAGAAACCTGCTGGGTTTTTCCTACAACAGAAAATGGGCTCACTCCATTGACCCCAGTGAATAAAGTGAAGCTGATCATACTTGGTGGTACCTGGGAACAACCCTAACTAAAGGAAATGACTCAGTAAAGCTAGTCACTCCCTAATGAAGTAAAGTAATGCTTCAGGCTCTGTTCTTTTACCGGCCCCTTCTAGCTTTCCAAGTGATACCCCAAATCCTATCCCAGCAAACATACTTCCCAAAAGAAGACTTCTTGCAGTGGACTTGAGAAAGCATATCGGGTAAAACAGCAAGTATCTCTTCCAACTCTAGTCAGACCCAAGATGTCAATAGACAGGTGTGAGGCTCTCAAAAAAGACTCTGGTGAAGATAAAGAAGGAGTCTGGGAATCTGGATTTCTCTAGGTTCCAGTAGGTCCTATGGAACATATCAATTCTCCCAGGTATGCTCCCTCCCAGTCTCTTTCTCAGACATGAAGTGTCCTGGCCTCTGGATTCTTTTTGAACCAGGTATAGTGAGACTTGCCCTACTGCCCTGTCCAAGTGCTTCACAGAGTAACTGATACCCAAATAATCTATATCATACAAATAAGATTATTTTCTCCACCAAGCCAACCAAAAAAAGAGTAACTAAGGAAGATTAATCAAAATCCTGTCACTGGTTATGTTCCTTTCCTTAAACAAAACCTTGAAACATTAAGAGAATTTTTAGTTATCTTTTTCCTTAAACAGTATCTTTAAACATTAATGAAATTCTGAAAGCTAAGGTGGTAAATGTCTTATTTGTTTTCTTTATTACTCACTTTCATTCATACAAGATGAATAAAGAATTTTGGCCTTCTGTATGGCTTCAGAGTCCCGCCTTCTACTGATTGATTTCTCCAAAAGTGCTGGGAAGGTTAAGAAATGATGCATTAGTATCCATCCACATGGAATGCAAAGTTGCAGATCATTGGCTAATCATAGTTCCAGCCTCCGGAAAATTAAATGTAAAGACAGACAACCCTGGAAAATACATATCTATAAAAGACAGAAGGATGGCAGAACCAATTCCAAGTTGTTTAATGTTCAAATAGAAACAATTGAACATTCTCTTATCCAGGGTTCTCCTAACTCAAAAGAAATCTAAAGTTCAATTTCCAACTGAGACTGGACCTTCTGCAGGGGTTAATTTCCTCTGCCACCTACACAAAAAGAAACAGAATTCATTTATTCAAGAATCAAAATAACTGAATTCCAACTCTTGTTTCTCCACCAAGTAATATTCTCAAGGGAGGCAATTTCATCAAGGTCAAGTTTCTTAAGATTTCTTCACAGCACAGCCTCTCAGGGAGGTCACCTGGAAGAAATTGCCCCTTAGATGTTTTATTCAATGTTGTATAAACATGCTGTAGACATGGAAGAAGTTGTTTAGACAGGAAATGGGGAGATGAGGTTGGAAAGCCTTCCCAAATTGCCTGAAAACTTGCCCGTTTATACATGCAAAGTCCTGGCTGTTTAAATAAGGCCGTGTGTATAAAATGGCTTCCAGGCCCACCTGGAAAGTGATTTTCTATTTATAAAAGCACTAATAATACTGTTCAAAGGGGGAAAATGGCAGCTGTCACTGTTTCACTAAATAAGGAAAGAGAAAAGCCAGGACTCAATGAAAACAAACCTGTAAAAAACAAAAGAGTACCTTGAATGCACTTGAGAGTATCAATTTACCAACATGAAGCCAAGCTGAAAAATCCCTATGGTGAGTGCAGCCCCATGGCACTGCCTTTTCCAAGTATGTCAAACTGCTGTTGTCAAGGAATTTGGGGAAGCAACCTAGCAAGCCTCCAAAATCACAGTACAACAGATGTTCCTACGGATCTCAGGATAGCTTCAAGACACAATGTACAATGCTAATCAAATTAATAAATAATTACATATTCCCTGAAGTGGAATCTACTTCTAAACTAGTTCTAAATCTCACATAATGCAACCCAGAGCTCCTGTCCAGTTTTTTAAATAAGCACCTGTACATAAAACAAGTCCATATAACTAGATAGATTCCAGCACAATAAATTAAATTGGGTTAGATGTGGGCGTTCTCAGCTATCCCAGCTTGTTTGGTGCTTCTGTTGTATGTATTATTATAGCAATAAAAGCCAGAAAATTAGCCCCAAGGATAAAGGAGGTTTTTTTTTTTAATAAACAGAAAGCTCTGAAACCATATCCACATAGATTTCCATTCAAATCAGAGCATGTGCCTTTCTGTCATATTGCTTACACAGTCATTATGGTCATTAGACTGTTGGGCAGACACATTTGGAAGTAAATAATTCAAATTTCATTTAGGATTGTGATGATGTTCTGATGCTATAAACACTTCCCAGGCTGCAAATACGAGTACCCCGAGGACCAAACACAAGCCATGGAAGCAAAAAGAACTAAAAGTATTAAATATTTACCTATGCATGCTCCCAAGGCACGCAGTATATTACAAGAGAAAAGAGAACACACGTGTGCTAAGTAGGGCAATCCCAAAATCCTAACCATGCACAAAGATCAATAATTTAGGTATGTCAAAATTTTGATTTCTATACAAGAATTTGGCTTTTATAACAGATTCAGTTGTCCCAGGTTCCTTGTCACACCCTTTTCCTCCCCTTCTCCTTTTTTGCTCTCTGCATCCAAGCCAGCAGAACAGCATTTATATGCAGACAGCGATGTGGCAATCAGTCCACTGTAACCATTTTATATATATCTGCATGTGAATTAGTGGTAAGAGAAATAAAATCTAGCCTGGAGCATCATTAATAAACAGAAAACAAAGCCTGTCTATCATAAGCAATTACTCAGGTTGTTAAAATGTCCCTGAAGCGTTGATAAGGGCTCATGGGTCACCCTTCCATGGCATTCCCTTCAGAGACTGTGTTGTTTCACAGAGGATTTCTCAATCTCCACCACCACCACTAATTCCTTACCAGAAAAGGAAAATGCCAATCCACAAAAACCTACAGTACAGCAAATCTCACACTCTAAAATTTGAGACGTTCTTGTGATCATCAAATTTGAATACTACATCTATTATGTAAACATTTTCTTCTCATTATACACAATCAAATAAGATTGCTTTAAGAAATATAAGGCACGGGTCAGGGATTTAGCTCAGCGGTTTCCACTGCCTGCTGCACAAGCGCAAGGACCCGAGTTCGATCCCCGGTATCGAAAAAAAAAAAGAACTATAAGGCAACATAATAGACATGTCAAGAAGCTGGACTTTCAAAGTACACAGACCTGAATTCCAGTTGCTGGAATGCAAGCAGGTGATTTAATCTCTCCAAGCCTCAGTTTCTTCATCTATAAATTTAGGTAATAATAGTATATTCCTATGAGATTATGGTGAGGGTTTACATTTTTAATACACAGAAAGTGTCTATCTCAGTGTCTGGGAACATGAAAATAGGGATCAATAAGTGGTGGTTTAAACACAATTACAGGCCAAGTTAACCATCCACATATTTGGAAAGCAATCAAGCTTGTTTCTAATGCTTCCTCCACAATTATTTGTATTCTTTCCCCTATCTCAGGGTACTGGTACGCAAAGCCCTACTACCTCAAGATACTATCAGTCTGGGCTGGGGATTTAGCTCAGTGGTTCCACTGCCTGCCTCGCAAGCTAAGTACCCAAGCTCAATCCCCAGTACCAAAGAAAAACCCAAACAAACAAACAAAATAAACAAAGATACTATCAGTCCATATGCAGGACTATTTCACACATTGGACCTGGTCTAGCTACCTTGCAAAGTCCTACATTCTCAATGATTCTTCTGCTTCCATACAGAAAAAATTCTAAATGATGAGATACACATGAAGACAGTGTTAACCTCTGAAAATATTTTAATTACATCCCTCATCCTGGACAACAAGGCATTGCCTTTTTAAAATGTAAACATTTTCAGTGAAAGTATAACATACAGACTACAGAAAAATGCAAAGACCAAAATTCGAAGGCTTTTCACAAAGTAAACATGCCCAAGTAATCAAAATTATTACCAGAACCCCATAGGTTCCTTGTGCCCCTTCCTTTCCAATTGCTACCTCCAACCAAGACAACCAGCATCCTCTTTTGTGAGTGCTTACTTCTAGTGGGTAGTCCACCTTTTCCTTTGGATTGGTAGAAGTTCTTCATATAGTGTACACACAAGTCTTTTTTGAATATTCCTATTGCAACATTTTCTCCCATTCCTTAGACTTTATTTTCTCAATGTTATCTTGTGGTAGACTGAAATTATTTCAATGTAGTCAAATTCCTCCATTTTATCATCTCTATAGCTAGTACATTTCTGTACCCTATTTAAAAAATCTTTGCCTGCCACAAAGTCATGAAGTTATCCTACATTTTCAACTAGAATCATTATTGATTCACATTTAGATCTACAATATAGAATTTCTTCTTGCCCGTTATGTAGACAGCCCTGCCTTTGTAACAAAAGCCTGGCCTCACAGGGGACGAATCATGAGAATTCTAATAAATAAGATATTTTTGGTCATTACACATCAAATAATATCATCCAAAAATATTTTCATGAAAAAATGATATTAACAATGGCTTTTCTCTATTAGTTTGAGTCTACTTTTAAGCAAGAGCTGGATCACATTCATCTTTGAAAAATCAGGCTCTACAGCTTGGAATGACTGATGCTTGGTGAATATTTGCTGAGTTGAATTCCTGGCAATGAATGTCTGAAAGAAAAATTTTCATCCAACTGAAAAGGAACTGTGGGAAGCTAGACTACTTTTATTGTTTTTCACAATCACCAATATCATGATCACGCTAACATCATAATCTCCTTTTTTCACATTCCAGTCTCTGATCATAAAATGACATCCAAGATTTCATCTTTTTTGAATAGCAGTTGAGATACTCAAGTTTAATTTTACCAGTTGCCTCAGCTGAATTCCCCATTCCCAATATCCTGCTCTTCTATACTGGGAGTTTGGGTACAGGTAAGGGAGGCATACCTCCTTTACCCTTAGCAATCAAGAGAAGACTATCAATCCTACTTCCTCAATTCACTCCTCCTACTCAGACAGGGCACTTATTGTGCATACTAGAGGTAAAAAGAAAATTCCAAAGGAAGGGTGAGACTCCTGTGGAATTCGCAGTATCCTGGTTAGTCAAGAGCTCATGACAGTTATGTACAACTCAGGCCAGCCATTTGAAGTTTCTGCAATACTTATGACCAGCTCAACTAATACTGTTTTTTAAAAAATTCCACATGCACAAAGGTTTAGGCATATAGCAAAATCCTACCAAAAGCCTTGATGCTGAGCTGACACCATGTGAGATGGTTCAGGAGCACAGGAACTCATACACAGCTTTCTCCTTTGTGTTCTTTCTCCTGGTCCTCCAACACTTCTATGTGCCTGCTCTACAGGGAATCCTGAGGCTGTTAAGAGTCCAGTGGATGCCGGAGCCGTTTGCTTGATTGGCTTAATGGAAGCAGCAATTGCATTTTAAACCTTAACATTAACTTCACCAAGGTAAATGCTCAATCTTGTGTAGATTATGCCAACACTTCTTTGATATCAAAAAGGGTTCCCTCTTAAGTCAAGTGAAAGGACGTGAAAAATCCAAACTCTGGGAAACAAAATCTGTATTGTAAGCTTCCACATCTACATAATGAACAAAATGTTCTCTAGACCTATATATATTTAAAACCTATCACACCATGGCCCAGTTTCTCCTTTGGTGGTACTTAAAAACCACCTTTGGACAGTCCATGGTTGAATGTTACCTCTAATTTTACTATTTTTAGTCCTTGTTGATTTTCTAGGCTGGAGACTTCAATTTGGTTTCCAAGCTCCAGTTTATTTACTGTACTGAAAATTTTCATTTTTCTAAATCACACTGCATGCACCTTAAACCGTTATACAGCTAAACCTGTAGTCTAAATCAGCTTGCAAAGCCCATTGTTATTCCCATTAAAAATAAAATTCAAGTTAACTAAGTCATAGTCTGTGGATTCCATAACCCTCATATTTTTACACGAATTGTGTGACACTCAGCTTTACAGTTTCTCAGTCCCACAACCAGTCAAGCATGGGATTAACTGAGTCTGTCTGACATACTGAAAAGACAATAAAAGTTGGTATTTCTCATTCTTCTAGAAAACCCCCACCTAATATAGGGAGAGAAACTGTTGGAATTATTTTCTCTGTTCATTTTTCTTATCATCTTATAAATGATAATTATTGGTTAGCATCAGCTTAAGAGAAAGGGGCAGAGGTGATTTCAGGGATATTTAAAGTCTCTAACTCATCAATCTAAATCATGGGTTACCAAATATCACAAAAACACCTCCCTTTTAACACAAAAGACCTCTGTCCATAATAAAATCAATTTTCTAAAACTGCCAGATACTATGAAAGTCTAATGGAAAATAACTCTTTTATTATGTTCACTTATAAGTGAATTAATTTATAAGGATTACACTTATCAAGATTATACTTTAAAATAATTTAAATTTTAATATTGCTCTTGATAACATGGCATTACAATGATTCTACCAATATGATATTTTAACCAGAAAAATAGCTGTCCCATTTAATGTGTATCTTAGCAGATTATTCAATGTAAAGCCTGTTCCAAACTTGAAGTCATTAAAATCCATCTTCATTTTTTCCTATAGTAAAAATTCTAATTATCTCTTCTTCCTACCTCCTCTTTCAACCACCTTAACACTACAAGGCAAAGGCCATATGTGATTATATTCCTCCTGAAATGGTCTTTCCTGAGCAATCCTGAGACACCCAAGGAACCAATAATGATAATGCTCATTTATTAATCATCTATTCTGTGCCAGGTGTACTGTACATGACCTCAGTTAACCTCCCAGCACCCCCAAGAGGCATGTGCAATCAATCCCATTCTACAGTTTAAAAAACTGTAAGAATTTGTCTAAGGATACTCCACTAGTAAAAGCTAGAACTTGGATCTGGACCCAGGCCTCTGACTCCTGCTCATTTGACCATCAGATGCCCAGTAAAATTCCACAAGTTGCTTTCCTATGAGAGAACAAGGCCCCCAGTGACTAAACCAGAGGCAATAATAATTTCCTGATAGATCCCTGAACCCTAACTGGAAGAAAGAAATGCCTTGTTCTTATAGGGATAGGATGACTTTACACTGAGTCATCTACCCCCGTGCCCTGTCGTCCTATTTGGGACCAGGGCCACAGATTTCTGAGGCACCTGGTTGATGGTGGGAGGCATGGTGAGGACAGAGCAGAACAACTTACCTTGTCCTCAAGGACTGACTTCACATTATGCTCTAGTCTGAGTTTGGAATTTCCAAACTTGAGCATGCATCAGAACCACCAGAAGAACTGGTTAAAAGACAGATAACTGGGTCTTCTCTGCAAGGTATCTAATTCAGTAGGTCTGGGGTAAGGCCGTGGATTTTGCATTTGAACAAATGCCCAAGAAATGATGATGCTGCAGGTCTGGGGAACACACTCTGAGAACTGCTACTTTAAAACAACAGTGCTCATTAGTCTTTTTTGATGCCTGTAATTCTGAGAAGCAGCACCAGTCCTGATTCCCTCTTCCACCATTTCCACTCCATTCAAACTCAAGTAGAGTTTTGGGTCTTTCTTTGCTCATTTTCTCACTCTATAGCTCCATTTTAATCAGCATCAACATTCTTTGAGAGGGTACTAAACACTTTGTTCTAGAAACACACTCCTTGCATTGGCCCATTTGGATCTAAGTTAGCTCCTCAGTTCCACCAACCCAGCTTTAGACATTTCCTTTCTTAAAAGTGAAATGTAATAGGATTTTGAGGTGAGGGTTAATTTATTGGTTCAAGAGGGAGAAGGAAAATCTGCATTGTGCCGAGAATACTTTGAAAGTAGAAAAAAAAAACAGAACATCTATTTTTAATTCCAGGTTATACCACACCCTAAGGGGAGGAAGAGTGGGATAAACATTGCATCCCTGAAATTCTAAAAAATCTAAGCTGCAGGCTTCAGGATTCCTCCCTCATCTATTAAAGTAGCATCAAAACACTGCAAACATAGGTTTAGAAAGCCACTTCCCAACTAACCCCCATTTTCGCTCCCACCTTTCCTGAGGAGGTAAGAGACAGAGGGGTTCTATTCCTGGTCATTCAAACCACAATGTGTGGCCAAAGGAGACTGTCTCTCTCTCTAGAACTATGGTAAGGCTCTCTTTGCTTCTCTATCCAGAGTATTCTTCCCCAAAGAGAGAAAACAATACCACCTTTGGCACAAGCATTGAACCCAAGGGAGCAAAAAAAATTAAAAAGCTGGAAGGATGAAAGCTAACTGCTGTGCCCACCAGCTACTGCCATGGTTTCTCAGGCAGATTCTGCCCCATGAGTGAGGGTCCTTGGAATTTCCTAAGTTCAAAGAAACCAGGGGCACGAGAGAAGAGGGAATGACCCTTCCAGTTGACCAAAGAAAACAAAGAAAAGGATAGTCAGTAATGCTTCAGTATTTTCTGCAATAAGGAAGACCTTTATTTCAATGCCAAGCTAGAAAACAAATGGGCACAATGATGCCTGTTGAATTGGTCTCCAATACCTCAACCACCACCTCGAAACCATTCTCCACAGGAAGCCAGCACACTCTAGCAAAAGACAGCGTTCCAGACATATCCCCCACATGAGATTTACAAATGGCTCCCACTGCAATAAGGTAGAATCTAAAATCTTTACACACCCTACAAGACCTGCATGATCTGTCCCTAGCCCTCCCTTCCAGTTTTGTTTGGTCCCTCTTCCTTTTCAACTCAGAACTCCAATCACACTTCTTGGGTTTCCTCAAAGGCACCAAGTGGACAAAGCCTCTGCTCCAGCAGCTCTTTCTGCCTGGGTTAAAATTGGAGACATTTGAAATGGTAGACCATAATCTGTGAGGGACAAATTATATGGCTAGATTGGTTCGGGCAAGTCACATAATTTCCTTGACCTTTGCTTCCGCAGATGTAGGGCAAAGACAGAAATAAACAACGCTGGCTGCCGACATCACAGAATTAGACTGAAGAATGATGGCAAAAACAAATGATTCCCAAAGGGAATAAAATTAGAACCAAGAAATGCATGGGCCCTGGGGTGGTGTGTGGATTTAGGAATTTAGAATAGACCAGCAGGTAGTAGAAGCAGTTCATTTTGGAGCTTAATCTGAGCACCCACTATAGGAAGTCTCTGGTTAGGAACGTAGTCAAACTTGTGAGTAAATTAGCATATATTTGTGTGTCTGTGTGGTTTTCTCTGCCACAAATATCAGTTTCCACACCTATCTTAACTTTTCATGAAAATAAAATTCCTCATTTTATAAATTAAAAGGTCCATGAATGTTTTAAAAAGTACCTCTCACTGTGAAAATATCAACACCAATGAGGCTTTCCAAACAAACATATCTTATTTGTGACAAGCTATTATCCAACCAGCATATAATTAATTTTCCTGTTATGGGTAGTGCCTTTTTACAATGTTCTCTCGACACTTTAAAGTAAATAGTCCATCATTATTAATTCATTAAGCATTCACATAGATGCCATTAATCATGATGAACTAATGTGGTATTAATGGGGAGGTTATTAATCTGCAATTACATGCAGATTTCCTAATAAATTCAAGTTCCTGAAGTTTTCTGAGGAGGGAAGCAGTGGAAAATGAATTGAACAAATCTTTCAGAAAACAAATTAAGTGGAAGAAATATCTCTCCCTGTACCAAAGACCAAAATTCTTTTCCTTTTTTATCCTAAGAAACCTTTGTCTTTCCCTAGTACAATGACATTTGCAACACAGGGGTTTTCATCAAAATGTTATGAATGAGGAAACACGAAAGCATCCATGCACCTTGGAGATGCACTGAATTTCTTTTGTGACATTCTGCATCCTTAGTTGTACTAAAAGCCCAGCTACTCAGCACGTGGCCCTCAAATCAGCAATGTGGGCTACACCTGAGAAACCTTCCAGAACTTCAGGCTCTCAGTCCTCTCCAGACCTACAGAATCAGGCTTTATATACAACAGGATTCCCAGGTGGTTCATGTCCACATTCAAGGCTGAAATTAATGGTACAAAAGCATAGCTTTTTAGCTGCCAAGTGGAGCAAGTGGGCAAAGAAGTGGGGAGCACTGCTTCTACACCTTCATACACTAAAGCTGAGATATGCTGAGGTAGGAGCATCAGGTAAATCTCAGTGAAATTTAAAGCACATAAGCGTGGTGGAGGTGACAAGTAGTTGGGGACTATCAAAAATATAATTCACATGCCATATTTCATCAACTCTAAGGTGAACATTTTTCCACATTTCAACATCTCTGAAATTGAAACCCATCTTGAAATCATCTGCTAGGCATAGTAACAACATAGGTGCCACCGCCTGCACACTGCCCACCTGTGAGCCTGATCATAGACATTCATAGAGTTGGCACTTCAAGTGAGTTGGATGCAGGTCTGGCAAACTGTCACGTTAAAGGCCTTCAGGAAGATTTCACTTCGACTTAATAAGTAAGTGAAAAGTTACTGTGTATCCTAAAAAGCCATCTTGGAAGAAAATCCCAGAAGTAACCAGGGAAGATTTTTCAAGAAATGTTGAAACACTGTTGTTGTTGAGGAGGATGATATTTTGTGGAAAAACTGAAACACTGATGATTCAAAATTTAAAAGCCACCAGAAATAGCTGGCCATGGTGGCGCATGCCTATAATCCCAGCACTATGGAAGGCTGAGGCAGAAGGATGGCAAGTTGAATCCCAGCCTGGGCAATTCAGCAGCTAAGTGAGACCCTGTCTCAAAAACAAAAAAGTAACAAAGGCCTTGGGTTCAATTCTCAGTACCAACACTGGGAAGAAATTTTAGGAATGCCTTAAACAATCTCTTTTTACTTACATTCTCCTTTTGAACGAATGAAAAAAAGTTATATATAGTAAAATATTAATTTCTAAGTACTGCTAAAAGAACTCCATGAACATAAAGTCAACATAAAGTAAAATGAGCACAAAGTAAAATTTCCAAGCTATAGGGACACATTGTATAGCTTACTCTTTCTAAGTACACATACAATGATGGTGCAACTTAACAGCTGACATTTTTTATTCAATGAAATATGGTATCCATCTTGTTAAGGCTATGGAACACTGTAGTGTTTGTGTATTCTCTGGCTTAATTTTAAGTCAAATAAATATAACTAGCAATTTTGCACATAACTAGGGGGTTACCACTTCAGAAGGCCCAGTATTTTCATTCTGAGAAATAATATATACATCAGGAATACTGAAGTTGTATTTGGATTTAAATAAAAGACACCAATATAAAAATTATTCCAAATGATTCCAAAGGCATTTTAAGGACAACTGAACCTCCGGGTGAGATGAGATGTCTGAATTCCTGAGTACTGGGTTTCATATCCAGGTCTCAGGGGCAGAAATACAAGTTTGGCCAAGTGGGGATCTGGGCATGAGGCTGCGGGCGAGAGCAGCTTCATGAGTATTGTGAGACCTCAGCAGGAACCACAATTGCCCCCTTTCCTCACCCAGCACCTCCCACTCATTCCCCCTCGAGACTTCTGTCATCCTGGCATCAGCCTACAGCTCCCCAATTCCAGCTTCTCCACAGCTCAGAGGGTTCAAACTGATACCGCCACCATTGATCTCAATTAAAAGAGTGGTTTATGTCTTCATTTACTTTCACTGCTACACATCCAGACCAGTGTGTAGATCAGAAGGGGAAAATATCTTCTTCCTTACATTACTCTGAAGACGTGGCCAAAATAGTTGGGAATGTAAATTGAGAGAAATTAACAAATTAGCTAGGGCATCGCTTGGCATTCTTTGATGTCAACTAGCAAAGCATCCTGCCAGAATGGTTATTTTGAATGGTTCTCATGTCATAAAACTCACAGAACCATCTCCAATGGAAAACGGATAGAGCTCTCGACTCAGTTTGGGCATTGCCTGGCCAAGAAGGAGGATGGCTAGAAATCCCAGAGTCCAGGTGCCTTCAAACTGCTCTGCACATTCGGTCATGTGGGGATAGTAGGTAAACACTTGAAATGTGACTGGTCCATGTGGAGATGTGATGCCAGGGTATGATAGGTGCCCGATGTCAAAGACAAGTAGAAAAAATGGAAAATGTCTCATGAAAATGTTTTCACATTAATTATAAGTTGAAATGACAATTTGAGTTAGATAAAATATATATCAACTGTTACTCTTTTTTAATTTGACTACTAGAAAACAAAATCACATATGATTTCCATATGTGACTCATTGAACAACAGTACATGTATCAGCCACTAGCTGTGTGAATATGGATGAATTACTTTACATCTCTAAGCCTCAGTTTTCACAACTGTAAAATGGGGATAATAACAACTTCCCAGTTTTCAGGGCTTTTCCAGGTACTAAGGGTCAAATATCCTGAATTCCAATTCTGGCTCTTTTGCCTATTAACTCTGTGATCTTGGGCAACTGTACTGTTTAATGGCTCTGCCTCCTCATCTCCAAAATGCTGACAAATCTCACAATCTTAATAGGCATACTGGGAACTCAGTTTAGACAGTTCAACAAATAGTAAAGGGTACTATTTAATAAGGTCACTTCTGTAAAGTGCCTGGCCCTGTTAGGCCCTCCTCTGTGTGAGGTACTTTTAGAAATTTTTTAAATCAATTAAAGGTTCACTTTACAGTAATGAATAGACATATCCTCCATTAGTGATCAGTTGGGAGAGAAACAGGGATTCTGCCACATTGTAAAGATGCCCAATTCATCCACATCTTCAGTCACAGTTCTTGTTAAGGAGTTTGAAAAGGCAAGTATGGTATTTTCAACTCATTTTTTCCATGCATGTTAGCATACAACCAACTTTTTGGTTTTTTCCAGAGCCTCCAGTTTGCCCTTGACCGATCAGGAGGATGGTAAATGTAAGGTGTTCACCCATGTCTCTAGGACACAAGAAATGTGAGTCATCTGCTTCTGTGAGGAGATCTGGATGTCCCTGGAAATTCTCACAAACATTCTACATTCTCAGCTCCATTATTTCTCTGGCTTCTGGCAACCAATAGCAGGAACACATGGATACTTGGAAGCCCTTCAGGAGTCGTAACCACCAACACTCACGTGGCTATGCCTCCGAAGTGTTATCACCAAAGCCAGCTAAGGTTTTTCTTCCTTTTCCAAAAAGACATCCTCTTTCAGGAAGTGGTTTTTCAAAAATATGCAACCCACTTGAATAACTGTAAAGTAAAATCCACTTCCACACACCAACATGTATAATGGGACCTGGGTGTGGGCAGGTGGAGAAGTGTCATCGTGGGTGTACACGTCTTTCTCAGGATGCACATATCCTGTATCATTAGTCGTGCCAAAGAGCTTATATTTAGTCAAAAGAAGCTAAATTTAGTTGACAGTCTTCTAAAGTAAAATGTTTCTTTCCTCCTACCACACTCAAGCTAACTTGCAGGAAACTTTTCATAATGTGTTGCAATATTTACGGTTTTTTAAAAATGCCCCCCTCTCTGCTTTCCCACTCTTTTTTTCTGTCAGTATTCACATGCAGAGCATTTTCAGGCTGCTGCTCCATTTCTCAGAATCCTCAGCATTCCCTGCCACAAGCCAATAATCTCCCAAATGGATTTCAACATTCTTTCTCTGCCCATCTCACTCTTGTCATCTCTCTCCAGTGGTTCTGTTCATTCATTACTTCCAACAAAGCCAAGTTAGAGGTATTCAGTCTTGTTCTTGGAATTTCATTCCCAGTTCCTCCAGATTTACAATTCCCCAACCCTGCTACACCCCACCCCAACCTTTCAAGACTGGACAAGACAGTTCTTTCACATACCATGTAGTATATACTCATGAGTAAATACTCTACATAGTCCATTACAATTTTCAATCATCTACAGCATTTGCAAATATTTTTAACTATATCACAGCAAAAGTTGTATCAACTCTAGCCGGGAATTGGTCTTTAACTCCCTGCATTCATGATAAACACATGGTAACACTTAGTAATTTCCTCCTGAAAATATATTTATTCCTTGGCACAAGCAATCCTGCCTAAAGCCTACATTTAACCAGTTGAAGAGTTACTATTGGCCCAAACTTCTGAACTCAAATCTCCGGTTTCATCAAATATCCTTAGAAACACATATTAACTGCTGGTAATGTACTCATTACCCAGTGAGTCTAGACAGTGGACTATTCCAAGATTTGGGCCTTCGTAAATGTAGGTTTACAAAGGAAACCAAGCATTCTGATGCAGTTAACAAAACAGATTTTTGTTTACTATTATGATTCATAGTTTATGTGCTACTTCATTAACTCATTAAATGACAAGACCTAACATTGAGTCTAACGACTACTATAATTTTGAAGCAATGATGCAAGTAGATAGCATTCCAAGATAATTCCAACAACTGTAATAAGTTAGAAAAATAATCATCATTCCTATTGAGAACAAAGTTCAGTGGTACTCTGGTTCACGAATGCTTTTGTTTGCAAATAATTTGGTTTGCAAAGAGAAACATTTGGCAAAATTTTGCTTTTGTTTGCAAACCCTGCATCAGCTGATGAACATGATCGCAGCCATCTTTCCCACATGAACATGAATATGGCCATCTTTCCAGAATCACAGAACAAATTAAGTTTGTGAACCGAGGTACCACTGTACAAGTATGGCTAACAGCACTAGGACTTGTTGGCTTTATTGGTGATCAAATAAAATGCTAACGTTCTATCAGAGATAAGAGTAAATAAAAGCTTTTTTCTCTCATTCAAGGGCTTGAATTCTATCAACAGCTCTCTTGGGGGTCTGTGGACCCAAGTTAAGGATCTCTTAGGAATGAATGAAAGAAAGAAAAAGGGAAATTAGTGGAAACTTTTTGCACATAACGTTTAGAGAAGATCTAAGCAGCCTATGTCACCAATTTCCTTTCACTCTTCTTTCCATCCCTGCGGGAGTAACGTAAAAGTCACATGATGCCCACTGAACACATTGTCTGACCATCTGATTATCAAAATCTTCTAGGACCGGGAATTTAGCTCAGTGGTGCCACTGCCTGACTCACAAGGTCCTGAGTTCGATCCCCGGTACTGCAAAAACAAAAGCCTTCTAGGGTTTATGGTCATAACCAAAGCCTGGCAACAAAAGTTGGGAATACAAACAAGTATCTTGCTATGGTTTGAATTTCCCTTCCAAATCTTGTGTTGTAATTTAATTGCCATCGTAATGATACTAAAAAGGGGAACCCTTAAGAGGTGAGTATGGCAAGAGAGCTCTTCCTGTCTGAACTGATGACATTATCTTGGGACTAAGTTAGTTATCACAAGAGTTAACCCTCTGTGTTAGTTACTTTTCTCATTGAAGAGACAAAATACCCAATAGTCAAAGTTAAAGGAGGAAAGGTTTATTTAGCTCACAGTTTGTAGAGGTTTCAGTCCATAATCAGCTGCTCCAAGGCAGGGTGGCACGGCAGAGGGGCAACAGTTCATGGCAGTGGAAGACAACAAAAGCAACAAAGGAACCTTAACAGCATCTTTTTTGCTCCTTTTATTTTATACAGACTACCGGGATTATGGTGGTACCAAACCAATCAGTGTACTGGTTTAGTAATCACATGCCCTTAATCTCAGCATCACACACTCTGGATTCAGCCACTTCTGACCAAGCCACCTATGACAGCTGGGTCTCTGGGGGGACATGTGACACAGCCATAACACCCTCGACTGTCTCCTTACTTATCTACCCTTCTGTTATGTTATGATGTAGCACAAAGGTTCTCACCAGATGTCAGTGCCACCTGCTTGGGTTTCCCGGCTTCCAGAAACATGAGCCAAGTAAATGTCCATTGTTTAAAAATTACCCAGTCTGGGATATTCTGCTATGGTAGCAGAAAACTAAGAAATAGCTAAATCTGTTGTGCTTTCCTCTGGGCTTGCCTCTTTCATGATCAGCTTCCTCATTTATAGGCACGTGCATCTTTGGGGGAAAGCTAGAGCACAGTACTTAACAGTGCTGTTAAAGTTTTCATACAAATTAAAGGTATCATTTTTAGTTGAATATGGAACTAACCTTCTTTTTTTATTTTTTTCTGTTTTGGTTTTTGGAGACAGGGTCTCGCTATGTAGTTCAGGCTGGCCTTAACTCACTATGTTGCTCAGACTGGCCTGCAACTTACAGCAATCCTCCTGCGTCAGCCTCCCAAGTGCTGGGATTACAGGAGTGTGCTACCACACCAGGTGAGAACTAACATTTCTTAAGTATCACATGTGCTGAGTGCTTTTAAAATGTTTTTGAAATCCTTATGATATAAACAATGATAATAGTTACCATTTATTGAATCCTGTGAGAAAGACTTTCCACATCTATCATTAAATTTGTCCAATGGTATCATCAGCCCAGAAATGGAGGCTCAGAGAGAAGTGGCTCAGCCGTGGTCACACAGCTGGAAAGTGGAAGAGTCATTTTTTTCCTTCAGGGTCTAAATGTAAACCACATCCTACAAGTTCTTATTTTTCTTCTCTGCAAGTTGCACAAGATCTCACCACCAGTAGTCTAGGAAGGGCTCAGGATTGTCTTCCTGTGACCCTGTCCTGCCTCCAACACAGATGGAGAACTGACAGACAATTGCTCTTCCTTTCCTGTCAGGGGCAAGCTCCAGTTGCACCTCAGGACTCTCCTGGGATAGCATACAGAGCCTCAGGCACAGGAGGAGGGGAAGGAAAGGAAAGAGGCCACTCTTCCCTTCCCTTTCTCACCCAGACCCCACATGCACACCATTGAACCCAGCTACGTGTCACTGGAATAATCCTTCTATCCCTTCCCTGACAAGTGTTTACTGAGCATGTCCCATGTGCCTGGCTCTATGCTTTGTACTAGGGTCACAGTGACACCCAAAATGGACAAAGTTCTGGCTCCCTGTAAGGGTGAGGGCGGGGATAGGTGACAAGAAAAACTCAGCAAGCACACAAGTAAAACAATTCGAGTGGTCAAGTGTCACAAAGAACACAAATACAAAGAGTCTGGAGTTGTCACAAGGGCCTATTTCCTTTTTCTTTTCAGGGCTGGAGGTTAAAACCAGGGCCTCCAACTTACTAAGTGCTTGCTCTACGGCTAAGCTACATTCTTAGCCCTATTTCTAATAAAAAGTGTTGTTTGACCCTTCTCTAACATTGAAATCCATTTGAATTTATTCCCAGATAACTGACCTTTCAATGGCCTATTCAGGGCTCTAGAGCAGCACTGTCTTAGAAATATTATCCAAGCCACATATGTAATATTTAATTTTCTTGTAGCTGCACTTAAATAAGTAAAAAGAAACAGATGATATTGTGTTGAATAACATTTCATTTAACCCAATATATCTTAAAATATTATCATTTCAACATGCAATCACTAGTTATGAACAGAATTATCAATTCATTGAGAGAGCTTACATTGTTTTTAAAAACAAGGTCTTGGAAATTTTGTGTATATTTGACACTTATACCACATCATACGTCCATCTAACCACATTTCAGGTACTCAAAAGCCACATGTGAGCTGGCCGTGGTAGTGCACACTTGTAATGCTAGCACTCAGGAGGCTGAAGCAGGAAGACTGTTAGGAGCTAGTCAGCCTGGGCTACATAGTGAGTTCAAGGTCAGCCTGAACTACATAGCAAGACCCTGTCTAAAAGGGAAAAAAAAGTACCACATGTTGTGATGTGCATATTGTAATTGCCATGAAAATAATACCTTGGTTCATCAACTTAATTCTTTCCACAACTCTGGTCCAAATTGGACTAGAACCTAATCAAATTCAATGGTTAGGTTCAATGTTGACCTCATGAGGAAATTTGATTCAGTTCTTGATCAATTCAGTTTGCAACCAGAATTGTGGAAAGAATTCAGTTTGCGGGCTGGGGATTTAGCTCAGTAGTTCCGCTGCCTGCCCCACAAGTGCAAGGTCCCAAGTTCCATCCTTGGTACCAAAACAAAACAAAACAAACAAAGAATTCAGTTCGTGAACCAAGGTATCATTCTAAATGCTCAGTAAACAATCTTGAATCCCCAGATCAGTTAGTACAATCAAAATGCTGCGTATTCCAATCAATTTGAAGTTGATGTATTTTCCCCAAATTCAATATTATACAACTCAAAATGAATATCATAACTAGAGCTGGCTCTTATCAAGCATATCCAACTTATTTGTATGAACTCTTTTTTTTTTTTTTTTTGGTACCGGGGATCGAACTCGGGTCCTTGAGCCTGTGAGGCAGGTGGCAGAACCACTGAGCTAAATCCCTGGCCCCTGTATGAACTATTTATTAATGAGAGCTACCTTAAAGCTATGGGGGAAATCAGATCTTAAAATCAAATGCTTAAAGCAGGTAAGAGTCAGAAAGTAAAACAAGAATATGTATGGAAAGACAGATAAAAAGACAAATGAAAGGGCTGACTGTCGGAACCACTGGAACAGAAGCACATGAGCTTTCACACACAGGCATTCTCACGCCCTCTAGTTTGTGTAGCTACTAAAGAGAACATATCCTAGAGATGCATTCATATTTTCCATGGGGTCATCAGAGAAAAATTTATTTCTGCATTTGAAGTGAATGTTTCCTAGTTGGCAATTACTAAAATTTTTTGACAACTTCCTCCTCTTCGCACACTGTACACACCACACTCAAATGGTGTATGAGAGTAGAGAGTGACCAAAAACAATGACAATACTTTCTCAAGTAAAATGAGTTCAGTTTAGATTCCAAAAGTCTTCAATGCAAGCCCAAATCCTCACACGGAACCTTTTCACACGTACAGGAATGATGTGACATACGTGTGATTTAGAAATCCATTGCTTCCTATGTGGCTGCATGAGAAAGAGCCAGTATGGTTTGAGAAAACTTGAATCTTCCCTGAACAGGTATATCTAGCTTATTTTGGGAACTCGATCAAAATAATAGTGACTGAGTTTTCATTAGAAATAAAAACCCACCATGACGGATGAACGGTTTTTAATACTTCCTCACCTCATCCCTCCTTTTGCTATGTCATTGTTTCAAAGAGGATAATGAACTCAAGACTTAACTTGGTACCTCATAATTCTTTGTACATGGTCTGAGGAGAATGTTATAATTCACCATGTCTCCAATAACCTGAACTTCCTAGTTATCAAATGACTTCACAGGAGCTGAAGTTTTGGGGGTTTTATTAACTACAAATGATTTGGTTAGAATCATCCATAGGAAAAACAAGATTATACAGGGGAAAGGGAGAGGTATATAATTATGAGAACCATTTCAGCTAGTAGGCATTTACAAATAAATAACTGATGTATGAATCACAATCATCTTTATCTACATATTAGTGCGCAGTCCCTACTTCATCTCGTAGTTCTGCTGGAGCTTTGTTTGAAAATAATATATTGCATTTATTTACAAAATATTGGCCAAGACAGCTATTCCATAAAAGAGACAATCTGGCCTACTTTAAGTCGTCTGTCTGCTATTTGACACAAGTGTTCTATCTCTTTCATTGCCTCATGTTTCAGAAGTGCTCATTTGCTCAATTTCCATCTGCTCATTTGTAAGCAACACAGGCTGTGTTGTCTTCATGGTCACATGAAAACAAATTTGGGCAGGGGTGGCCATAGGATGGAAATTTTAGGACAAACACTACAATCAGCCTTTCTAAAAAAAATAAAGATCACTTGCTTCTTAAAGAAAACAAGAGATAATTTTATTTTCCAAGTAGAAATCTGAGTCTTATATACCATTTAAAAGAAAATTTCACAGAGCTAGGTTGCTGACTTCAATAGAGAGCAATTTTTCATCAGTCTGATCTGTCAAATCCATTTTATTTCACGAACTGGACCGCCAAGTCTGTGTGTTCTCTATCAGCCGTAAGAAAATAGTATATATTTTTTTCGGTTGGTAGTATTGGGTTTTATTTTTTGATGTTCTCTCTTTTTATCAAGGTGAGGAAAAATATCTTGACAGTATTCAATGTTTTTGAAAGCACGTGATATTTACAAAGGATAAGACCAGAATAAAACTTAAAAGATTTGATAGACGCCATTTTAAGAACCTTTGAACTATCTTTGAGACAAAACAAAGAAGCAAAGGACAAATATTTATTGGGAGCCTGCTATTTGCCAGAAATATACTGGGTAGCTTATATAGGTTATCTCCTTTAGCTGTCACAAGAACACTTTGATATGGGTATTCTCAGCTCCATTTTAAGGATGGGAAAATTGAGCTAAAATAGATGAGTAATTGGCACTCAATGACACAGAGATGAATGAAAGGGGATGAAGATTCATGTCCAGCTCTTGAGACTTCAAATCTCATGTTCTGAGTGGCTTAGGATGAAGAAAAATTGGAAATAACCTAAATGACAACACAGGCATTGAACAGATACATTATAGTATATATTCACAAAGCCATCATGGCGAATGATGGTATAGATCTACTTTTATTGACCTGAAAAGATACACACAGCAAGTTGACTAAAAAGAGAAGATTATAGGCCCAGGGATTTAGCTCAGTGGTTCCGCTGCCTGCCTCGCAATCACAAGGTCCTGAGTTTGACCCCCAGTACCAAAAAAAAAAGAGAGAAGATTATAAAAATAAAGTATATGATTCCTTTTAAGATATATAATTTATATATATAACTTCTACAGCATAATTTATATGCATATTTGCATTTTAAAAGTCTATCACTAGGTTGTAGGATTTTTCTTCTTTTCATTTATTTATTGTTGGCCTATAATGAGTTTGTATGACCTGGATGGAATGATAGACAGTTGGCTAGGCAGACAGATATGCACATAAATACAGAATATACAAAGGGATATAAAATGAATTTTAAAGATCCAATGTTTTAAAAAAGGTTATCAGTACTTTTGATGTTTGAAAAGCTGTATTTACATGCTTTAATAAAATCTAATCATTTGTAACACACTAGCAGTTTCAAAACTATATATAGTATCTTTATCAATATATACTTATATTATTTTCTATTGTACTATCTATATACAAATGTAAAGATATATAAAGATTGAGACATCTAAATACATATAGAGAATGAGAATGATAAAGCAAACCCGACAAAATGGTACCAATCAGGGAAGTTGGGTAAAAAAGGATATATAGCAGTTCCTTATGCTATTTGTTCAATTGTACTAAGTTTAAATTATCTCAAAATAAGGAGTTTCAAGAACTAATAGATATTTTAGATTTCAAACACATATGTCGGTACAAGATGATACCAATTTATTTATTTTTCCCCATTAAGTTTATTGGTACATTTTAGGTATAAAATACAGTTACATTCATCATTGGGATCTTGTACCATTAACACGAGTCTCTTGGTTCTTATTTTTTTCCCCTTCCCTTGCCCTCCCTTCACCCCCTCCACCCTTCCCTATTTGCAAAGACCTTGTTTCCAGCCGGGCCCGGGGATTTAGCTCAGTGGTTCCGGCGCCTGACTCGAAAGCGCAAGGTCCCAAGTACGATCCCCAGTACCAAAAAAAAAAAAAAAA
>NW_004624829.1:6879551-6976381 GCF_000247695.1 Heterocephalus glaber | reverse complement strand
TTGTTCCATCTCTTTTCCCTTTGGGGTTGCTGTAGGTGATCTGGAAGTCTGTTTTTGAGGCTTGTTTATGTGTTTTCTCATTTCCACGGGCGGGGGGGGATGCTTCTGGCACCCACACGGCTCACCTTCTCTGCCCTAGGAGCTTGGGATGGCGGTGGGGGAGCTTCCTTCTGGGTGCTGGGACCGGCTCACCTTCTCTGCCCTAGGAGCTTGGGATGGCGGTGGGGGAGCTTCCTTCCAGGTGCTGGGACCGACTCACCTTCTCTGCCCTAGGAGCCTGGGATGGAGGTGGGGAGCTTCCCTCCAGGTGCTGGGACCAGCTGACGATGATACCAATTTAAAAAGAGACCCTTTCTCTCCCGATACTTGGAATTAAATCAAGGACCATTGCACTGAGCTACACTTTAGCCCTTTTATTTTATTTTATTTTTTTTTTTGAGACAGGGTTTTGCTGAGTCACTAAATTGCCCAGGCTGAGCTTGAACTTGCAATCCTCCTGTCTCACCTTCCCAGAGTGCTAAGATTTCAGGTGTGCGTCACTATACCCGCCTGCTCTCCATAACACTTGAACCAAGAGCCTTATAATCACTTTGTGAATCTGTCCTTTACAGTGCTTTTCACAAAACTACTTGGAATTTCTTGAGTTGTGTCTTTCGCAGAGCATAGAAATATACATTAAGCCTGCCACTTTGTGTCACAAGGCCAGCACAGTCTTGGTAATAGAATTTGACAAACCTAGCACACAAAACTCCATGGACCAATAAGAATCATAAACATAGATATAAATGTATGAAACAAAATGCTGGTTTAATTCTAGCAGCATCCTAAACCATTATTGGGTAGGATTTATTTCAAAATTAGAAGCTTAGTTCAGCAAGGGGAAATCTAAAGAAGTTAAGAGATACTCCATCTGAGTCCCTGATAAATGGTGAAGAGAAGTTTTTCTTGAGTACAAACATTTTGCAAACTAGAAACAATAAAGAACAGTTATCAGACACCACACATATGGTGAGATCAAAATAGAGGGTGAATGTTTAAATCTTTTAAAAGTTATTACAGCAAAAGACACATTGCCTTTAATCTGCCTCCAAATACTCCCCCTTGCTTCAAACACCCTTATCCCATTGTTCTTGCCACTTCCTGAAGCAGTTCATCTTTAATGAGTGTCTTTATGAGATGTACTCAAAACTATGGTGAATGCTGCTACCACATCACAGTGTGTCCCCACCCACCTATTCACCAGATCTGACACCATGCAACTTCGGGCTCTTTCCCAGTGTCAAAATGACCATGAAAGGCAAATGTTTTGAATCAATTCAGGACATGGAGGCAGGCACCAGAGTACAACTAAAGACACACATAAAAGCCTTCCAAGCGGGCATGGTGGCACACAACTGTAGTCCCAGCACTCAGGAGGCTGAGGCAGGAGGACTGTCACAAGTTTGAGGCCAGCCTGAACTACATAGCAAGACCTAGTCTCAAAAAAAAGAAGCCTTCCAGGACTGCTTCAGGAAGTAGCGAGAAAGATGGGATAAGTGTGTCCAAAGAAAGGGGGAGTACTTTGAAGTAAATTAATACCAACATCTTAGTTACTTTCCTAGTTGCTGGGACACAATATGCGATACCCACAAGTTAAAGGAGGAGAGGTTTATTTTGGCTCACAGTTTGTAGAGGTTTCAGTCCACAGTTGGCAGGCTCCAAGGCTGGGCAGCATGGTGGAGACCTGCTCATGATATGTCACACAGGAAGCAGAGAGAAGGGAGGAGCCTGGAAGGGAGATAAATCCTTCCAGACCCCGCCCCCCAGGACCCCGCCTCTCTAGGCCAGACCCTTCCTCCTAAGAGCAAGTCAGCTATAAGGCCCCATAATCCAATCACCTCCCCATACCCCATCCAAGATCTCACAAGGTTTCGGAAGCACATCTCAATATAAACCATAACAGGCAATGTGTCTTTCACTGGAATAATTTTGTTTGGTGGTTTTTGTGTTTGTTTTCTGAGACAGGATTTCTCTCTGCAGTTCAGGCTGGCCTTGAATTCACTATGTAGCCAGGGCTGGCCTCAAACTCGCAGCCATTTTTCTGCTTCAGTTTCCCCAGTGTTGAGATTACAGGCATGTGCCACTACGCTCAGCTCTGTAATATTTTTTTTTTATACCAGGGATCGAAGTCAGGACCTCACGCTTGCCAGGCAGGCACTGTGCTTCTGAGCTAAATCCTCAGCCCTAATTTTTTAAAATTTAAATATTCAGTATAGTTTTTGATCAGGCTTGTATATGGGTGTGCATATGAGGTTATGCATATAACCCCATACATGGAATAAACCTGGAAAGATATACACCCAATTTCTTTATTAGAAATTATTTCCAAATGTGGATTTTTGTTTTGTTTTGTTTTGTTTTTGTTTTTTGAGACAGGGTCTCACTATGTAGTGCAGGTTGGCCTTGAACTCACTATGTAGCCCAGGCCGGCCTCGAACTCATGGCAATCTTCTTGTCTCAGCCTCCCTGAGAGTTGAGATAACAGGTATGTGCCACACGTTGAGCCAAATGTGGATTTTTTTTTCTTTTTTTCTTTTAATGTGGATTTATAGGGGAATTTTCCTTCCACATTTTCCTCTTTTATTTTCCCAACTGAGCTTGAAAATAAATTTTTTCATTTTTAAAATAAAACCAGAAAACAACCCAAAAAAACCCTGTGCTACTCTGAACAATTTATTCTCATTTCTATGAATTGTGAAAGAGCCCATATACAGCATCTTCCTCAAACAAAGCACATCGACACTTATTTTAATTTAAAATTAAGCTATCCCCAGAAAGTTTTTTAAATTATTGTAATCACTTCATGTCCGAGGTTATAAATCCTTTGGTTATAACTAATGTAAAAGGGAGCATTTATCTGGAAATCTTGTATTTTTCTTGTCCTTCAGTGATGTGATATTCCTGTTTGCCTGATTATGTGTGAACATTTGTCTATCAAGGAAGAAGAGCCAGAGAAGAAAAACAGAAGATGGACAAGAATGGTAAATGAAGAACCAACATGAATCAGTGTCCTAGAGGAAAATAAATATTAGTCTAAAAATTCACTGTTCAAGGTCTTATTTATGATTCTGCAGGACAAGAATCTCATCTGTTAAGTTAGAGGAATATCTTGAAATTCTCACAGATTCTAATTTATAAGCTATCAAGACTAACTTTGAGCCTTCTAATAGAAAATATAAGAAGTCCATGCAATTTATTCCCAGCTGTGAAATTTAATTATATTTTTCCTTACAAGTGACAATGGGCAACTAATTATTTTGCAAATAGCTTCATGTGTTATTAAGTACTGTACATATAAATGGATATACATTTCATTTTCACATACTTGCAATCTTTGAAAAATGGAGAGACGAAAGAAGGAAATTTTACAATTCTTAGCACTTCTCAGAAATTCTTTGTAGGTGTTACTGAATGCAAGTTACATGGCATAACTCACAGTTGTCAAAAAGAGGGGGAAAAAGCCATACTATTTTTACTCTCTCAAAACAATTACCCTATCTGGCTTTGAAATCTTTCTACTTCCCTCCTCAGGTGGCTTTTTCCAAAACTTAGCATAAAAATGAAATCCAATTCAAATATAATATGTTCCAGTAACAGAGATTTCCAACTTCTTCGGGCAAGAACATGAGCACATGTGAGTGTGTGTGTGTGTGTGTATACACACACATGTGAGTATGTGAGTGTGAGCTTGTCACTGCTACAGGAGGCCGTGGGAGAAAAGTGAGTCTCCCTAGAGCCAGCTTAGATGCTAACAGGAACAATACAACAACCACAGGTCATCCAGAGTTCTCTAAAATGATGTCAAAAGACCATGAGGTGTTAAGTACATTTTTGTAAGCCATGAAAATCCAGGACACAATAAGCAAGAAATGAAGTTGACCCTGAAAACAACAGACAAGTCTATTGATACAACATAATTTTCATTGACTATTCCTTTGCTCCCAATCTTAATCAAATGCTATTTAACCTTTGGCAGTAGAACTTAACTACTGCAAAATCAAACATGAACATAACCTACTTTGGTTGAGATCTGGGAGAATGGAATTCTGCACTTTCAATCTTCCATTCAAAAAAAAAATTCTTAGAAATGGATCTAGTACAGTGAAACAGTGAGTAGTCACACTTTAAATTCCAAACTATATTTTTCTTGTCAAATACTGGTGTCTGTAAAGTGCATCACCAAACTCCCATAGACACTCACCCTTCAACTTGAGGTCAACATTGTGTCTCAGCCAAGGGTAAACCCCATAGCTTGGCATATCTTCCGGAATTGGATTACTGTTTATCCATCCATCACAAGCGAACTGGAAGAAATTATCACAAGGATCCACAGACAGATTCACTTTACTCAATATGGCAGCAGCTATTTAAAAAGAAAATCATAGGATTAATGACAATCATTAAACACTGTGTGGTATTCTTTTCCAAATTAACAACAATTTCATATCAACCAGTTCCCAAGCCTTCGCTTCTACATTTCCTCTCAAAAGACTCTCTGAATCAACTATGCTATATGAAATGAGTGTGTTCAGCATGAGTGGGTAAAAGTTTGATGGTGTTATTGTTATTATTTTTCAGGATCGCTCCTAACAACTGTGAGTTATGGGATAAGAATACAAATGAAGTATTGAGGTAGATATTTGCAAAGATAAGTGTGACTCTTTTATCCCACATCTTTCTGCAAAGTGACTTTGCTACTAGGGTCCATTTCCTCTACCTTGAATATGGGCTGACTTTGTCACTTGCTTTGGCCAACAAAATTAGCAGAAATGATTATTTGTGAGTTTCAAAGCTAGGCCTAAGAGGCCTTGCACCTTCCAAGTTAACTCGCTTCAGATGGACCCTGCAAGACCAACCTTTGAAGAAGTCTCCTGGAGAACAAGAGGCCACATGGAAAAGAACAAAGCCAACACTAACTGCCAGACTGTGACCTTCCAGCCCAAGCAACTGTCCACAGGAAGGCAGCTGCACAAAGAAGCCTAGAGACCCATCTGGTAAAACCCATGGAACCAGGGGAAATATTACATCATTCTTGTTTCACCTTCAAGGTGTAGGGTAGTTTGTTTCACAGCAAAGAGTAACTGAAGAAGAGGCCCACATGTCATCTACATACATATTTTAAAGATCTATTTACAGTGTGACTTCATAACAACTTGGAAGGCCAGTTATGGATTCTTGAGCCCTTTGAAATCTAGTACAGCTCTCAGAGGACTGAAGCCTTAAAAGACATTCACAGGAGACATGATTGGAAACTTTGGCAGGGAATTCTGGGCTACAGGATAGGGCTGTAGACTCCACCCCACAGATTCCTTGACTGTGGGAGAGGCATAGCCAGAGGAGGGCTAAAGTGTGGTGTTGTAAATGAGGGTTCCAGGTGTAGGGGCAGAATTGAGTATTCATATGAATTCACAGAAAGATACAACACACTGATCTACCATTTTCCTTCTTTCATAAGTCTATACACAAATATATAAGGAAGATAGACCATGGGTAGGAAATTTGTACATGAATATATATCCATGAGCTTTAAAAGAAAATATTTCATTACAAAATGAGAATGTTCCAAAATTCCTAATATTGAACTCCCAATCGCCATACAATTGCTGTCTACCACTATGGCACAAAGATCTATACCAACTGAAAAAAAAAAGAAAACAAAAAGATCTACACCAACTGATGACAAAAAAACAGCCAGTATTTTAATGACATTGGAAGGGTGACATGGCAATTTTCTGGGCAATTTTCATACTTTAATTAATGCCAGAATATATTGCTGTTTGAAGTAATGAAAGCTCAATGAGTTTTCAGCTAAACAAGAATAAATGGCCCCCCAAAAGTAAAATCTGCATAAATTTAGATATACATCTTATAGTTTGGTTACATGAGTGGCTCTTCCAGGGTTGAAAAGAAGGCTAGCTATTTCACTAGCCTAGACTTTTTGTGAAAATTTCCAAGAGCTTTTTATCCTGACTGAAGTGAATATACAAACATCCGAATTTCTATAGGACTTCAGAATCCCTACTTTTTGCAACCTCCTTTCCCTAAAATAAACAACTATCAAAAAACTTGGTTTACAAGTTTAATAAATTTCAAATTGACTTAATGTTTTGGTTTTTTAGAACTAATTCAGTTGTCTCTACATTTTTGCTCATTGCTATCATTTTTTCCTTACTATTTAATACGCAAACCTGCCAAGACATACAAAATCCTCCTTGCAGTTTGTACTTATAGTTAGTCTGTGCAGCCACAGAACAAATCTGCTATGTGATACCTCTGGGACATGGATCACACAAATCTCAGTCCCACACAGTATTTACAGTCACACAAGGGAGCCCTTATGCACATTGTTACTCACATAAACTCACTGCTTTCTGGCTTCCTTCCCAAACTTCCCCTGCTCCCAACTTCTCCATCTCCTCAGTTTTCTTGCAGGTACCTAGGAAAACTGCAAGGTCAGCTCTGACCCCAGGCCTAATACAAAAGTAGGGGCTGCAAAGTCACTCATGCTGAATTTGGAAAGGAGCCTGCTGAGTGAGAAAACTCTTCCCTCTGCCTCACAATTCATCATTCACGATTCACAGCTGGGCACAGGGCTGCACTTTCTGCAGGGGAACTGTGACTTCAAATTGCAAGGGGACCGTGGCTGTCAAGATATGAAAACTCCTTTCCACCTACTCAGCTCCATGGAGAAAACCAAGCAAGTCTTGTATTAATAAAAGAAATATGATGATGAGGGAGACCTGTGAAAGCTCAGGCTGTGGGCTCTCTCCAGTCATTGCACATGAGGTCAACTGCTAGCCAGTCTTCAGCTAGTGTATGTGGAGCAGCTGGAAGCGTCCTCCATATACCAATCTGAGTTTTTAGGTTTAATCGGAGCTCAAGGGAAAACCGTATTAGGGCTTAAGCCTTATTATTTATATAAGAAATAGAATCACGAACATTAAGCATCTCCTCTGTGCCAGGAACTTTATGCAAAGGCCCCTTCATGCAATATAGCATGATCACAAACTTTAGAGTCAGACCACTTGATTTGAAATGATAGCAACAACATCCACTTAGCTAAATAACCTTAGGCAGCTTGCTTAACCTCTATGTGTCTTAGTTTCTTCATCTATACAATGGGGATAACAATAATAATAACACCATATTAGGATCACCATGAAAATTAAATGAGTAAATATATGTGAAGTGCTTACAAGAGTCTAAAGCATGTTGCTATATAAATACAGATAAGATATAGGATGTGCAGTGAAATTAGAATTTAAGATAAACTACTTTGTAGAATAAAAGTATGTATGAAATATTGCACGAGATATATTTATACCAAAAAGAGGTTGTTATCACTGTATATCTGTAATTTAAACTTAATTGAATGTTCTATATGTATGCATTTAGCTAAATCAGGGAATATAAAAATTTGTTATATGCTATTTACTACTATAATTCCATAAACACCTGAAACCCTGAGGCTAGATTTTCAGAGCTTATAGATTTTCCAATTTTAGAAAAGAAGCAACATATAAGCACAGATGATATACTACCTCAACAATATCTGGAATGGACCCCTGAAGCAAGAATATTCATATTTTTATGGGGAGAAAAATGCATATAATCCTAAGCGAGGTCAATAAAGTTTAACAGTCTCTCACTCAAGATCTGGTTTTGCCATCAAAGGAATTGAGATCAGATTTGGCCTGCCAACTGAGAGTTCCCATATTTTCTGGTATTGGGCATTGTGGACTTGGATTATTATTATCATTTTTTTGATTCTTACAACTAATAAGTTAAAAACTTGTTATTCCCATTTTACAGATGGTGAATCTGCAACTTAGGATGGTTATGTATTTAGTGCAGGGTCCTGTGGCTTATAAGTAACCAGATGTTGCTTCAAACCCAAGTTAGCCCATCTACCCTTATCCACTATCATCAGCATGTCACTTTCTGTTTTCCTTGTATTCTTTCTGCAGCTTGCATTTCAAGAGCAAGATTAGCATAAAAGGACAGGGAGCTGAGGAGGAAAGGATAATGAAGAGGAGAAATGGGATAGAAGGTGATCAAACACTTCCAGCTCCTGAGATTCCCACAAGTACACCTGTTCCTATGCACCCCACCCCACCCCACCCCGCTGCACCGACACTCTTGTGTAAAGCCCTGGTTTGGCCAGAATTCTCCTGCCATGTGTATTCAACAGCTGTTCCACAGACCCCTGGGCATACTGAGGCTTATGTTGCATTAAAGAGGACTATGTCCTTGGCAAGCCTTCCACTATGGAAACAGCAGAATCAGTATATTTTAACATTAGAAAGCCATTCATCAATGTGAAGATTAAAAAGAAAACATCAAGGCAAAACATGCCGGCTGGCAGAAGGTGACATCATCAAACATCAGTCCACAGACTTACAAGTTTGACTGTGGCATTGTTATGACTTCTAACAAACAAAATTTATGAAATAAGTAACCTTCCTTACAAAAAGTTGTCTAAACACAATTGAAGATTTATGAGTTCAAAAATTTCAGTTTCTTTTATCTACAAGAATCCTACCATAGGGCTGGGGATTTAGCTCAGTGGTTCTACCACCTGCCTTGCAAGCACAAGGACCCGAGTTCAATCCCCGGCATCAAAAAAAAAGAATCCTACCATCGCAAAGGTACTAGGTGACATGAAATTTAAAACTTGGTCTCTGATTGTGCCACCTGGTCACTCACATCCTCTCCTCACTGGAAAAGGCTCCAGGTCAACACCCCAAATCAAGGAAAAGGGAAGGGCCTCCAAATTTTCACATCACTCCAGAAGAAAAAGAATCATCATTGCAGATATCACTTAGTTGAAATGGTTCAGTCACTAGATTCTAGTTAGTGTGGTGTTATGGAAAAAGAACAAAGGACTTAGCATGGTACCGTGGTACCAAGACAAACATGGTAGGGAGCCAATCATGGACTTGAATCCCAGCTCTGCCCCTGACTCAGAATGTGACCACGGGCAAGTTATTCAGCCTCTAGTAGCCTAATT
This sequence comes from Heterocephalus glaber, assembly GCF_000247695.1. The sequence continues at coordinate 6,967,332 of NW_004624829.1, read as the reverse complement.
CCCTCATCTGTAGGGCTGGTGAGAACAGAGACTTATGGAGGTTTTATGAGATAGTCACTCCACACATTGCTTGATTAAAAAATATATTGATCACTTGTGAATGGGAAAAAAACTTTCATGACATAAGAACCTAATCCATTACCACTGAATAAGCCCTCAGAATTTACAAGCTCTTTCACCTAAGTCTCTCCGTCTCAATAATGCCACCACCCAACATAGAAGTGTCACCTTTGAGCCTCTGCTTTTTCTCACAGCCCATATTAAATCCTTCAGGAACTTCAGCAAGGCTCTAGCTCCTCAACCTTCTGCATCCTCCATCTTTTGAATTCAAGGCAGCATCTGCTCTCTCTCATCCAGTCTACTGCAATAACCGCCTCTCTCAGCACCCTTCTTCCACTCTTGCTCCCTCCACTACTTCTCCACACAGAAAGATTCCCACAATCTAGTTCTCCACTGGAAGATCTTTTAAGTACTCATAAGATGTACTTTTTTAAAAAATCCTTCAGGGGCTCTTGATCACACTCAATAAAAACCCAAATTTTCAGCACATGTGTGACCCACTGTCCTCCATCATGTTCACTGTGTCCTTTACCCAGCAAGTTCCACCCATCCCTCAAGCTGGTTCCATTATGGGACTTCTACCCCACCTGGAAAGCCTTTGCTTCAGTCTTCACGCAGCAGCTTGCTTCTCATCATTCCAGGTCCTCTTCAGGGTCATGTCTTCAGACTTTTCAATCAAGCCATCCTGTCGCTTCCTATCCCATTATTCTGTTTTAATATTTTAGTTTTCTGCATAACATGTACCATTAGCTAATATTCTTCTTGTGCATTGATTGCCTTGTGTGTTATTTTATTGTTTTTCTTCCCCTATCTTTGATATATTAATACATCCCCAATACCCAACTAGCGCCTGGCGTGCATAAATATTTGGTGAATTTGTTCATTGGTCTCTTAAATTCATGTGTATAACTTGGCCTATGATCCTCCCTTTGGAAAATGCACTGGGGTTCCTGGCTACTTGAATGAGAATGGGTGATAGAATCCAGCTCTGTAAATCTAGGCCCCAACACTGATTTATGGGGGAGGGCAGGATCTAATAGCTGTAAGAAACCTGAGGCAACTTCAAGTGTGAAATTTCACTTTGGTGTACCCACTCTTACATGGCCTGGTCACCTCAAGAGAAGATGGACTTAAAAAGTGGAATAGAAATGAAATGACCAGGAGGAGGAGGAGGACCCAAAGGAATTCCAGGAGGCAGTGGGACCATGAACTCACAAAGGATCCCAGCTTAGAGGCAAGCAGGTCAGACCAACTCACCAGAAGATACACAAAGACCATGTAAGATAAATAGCCAGCTGAGCCCTAGGAGGCCGATGGTCTCTGCCAGTGGGTCTTCAGAGAGGCCATACAACCTTTCAAGCCCCTTTCTGAGTTCCTTATCAGGAGGCCTGGAATATCGCACAGAGATACAGTTTTTTGCAAGGAAAAATAAAACAGGAAACCTAAGCTCCACTACTTCACACTGAAACTTGAAAGTAGACTTAAAACTTCTTCCAAATTGCATTTCATACTTGGTAAACCTCAAGCAAACAGAATACTAAAAATACCACCTGTTTTCTCTTCCACTCTCCAAGGTACCATAATTATAACTTGACACAGGGTGGAAAACGGACTTACCGGCTTCGACGCATTCTGGCTTCAGGCAGTACTCCTGTTTAGCTTGGAAACTTAAGAAACCTTGACTCACTGAAAAAACAGATAAAAATAAATGACCAATTTGTAGTAGACCACCACCGGGTAAACCATCATCAAACAAATATGCAAGACATTTGATATCAGTTCATCTTTGTGGTATTGACATAGTCCTCAAAACCCAGTTGGCTAGTGGACTTGGTAAGACTCTTGGTTGCTCTGAAACTCAGTTCTCTCATAAGACAACTGGGTATAGATAAACCAGGGCTGCTGGAAGTCTGGTCAGCACCTGGGAGCTTGTTAGAGATGCACATTTTCAGCCTTACTCCATACCTTCTGACTCAGAACTTTGGGAGGAGAAGCAGCCATCTGTAGATGTCTGTGTGTGGTGGTGTGCGTGGGGGGGGGTGCAATAAACTGAACCCAGGACTTTACCAATGCTAAACAGGCTCTGCCACTGAGTTACACCCTCAGCTGGCCATCTGTGTTTTATCACCCTGCAGTTGATGCTGACATGCTGGGCTAGATGATCTCTCAAGTGTCTCCCATCTCTGATTATGTGAGGTGTAAGTCTCATGTTTCCACTCTATAACTATGTCACCCTCTTAGAGATGGGAAAATCGAAGCTTTTAAACTATGTCATTTGGAGCAAATCCAAAGTGGAAGGAGAAAGCTAGCGTGTGTGGTATTTAGAGTTCTGGATCTTATCTAAACTCCATACAGATAGGACCAAAAGAGGGAGGAGGTAAAAATATACTATGTGTAACTCAATCATCTGGCAACGGTTATTGTCTACCTGCCTGGGGTCCCAGACACCCTTCTCCCCTGAAGCCCAGCCTAGCTACCAGACATATGTAGCCGTGAGGACCAAAATTCCAGCTACTTCTCCCCCATTACACACACACACACACACACACACACACGCACGCACTCACACAAATAAAACCAGGTCTTGCCCTGGTTTTGATCCTCAGCACCAAAAAGAACAAACAACAAACAAACCAAACTCTGCACAATCAAAACAACTTTTTCTTTTCACCAATGTCTTGGTTTCCTCATCTGCCTAGCAAAATTACCCAAATGGACTTCTGCAGAAATGCAGAAGGATACCCTATTTGTGAACTCTAGGTAGCACCTGGGCATTAACAGATGTTAAAGATTTCAAAACTATTAGAAATAGTTTCTTTGGTAGCTGGGGAAGTTTTGAAGAGTTCCTCGTTGCTCTTCTCTGTGACCAGAAACAAGAAGTCATTTCAAGATGTGGCCGTGGCCGTGAGGAGATGAACCATGGAGGGTAAGTAGGCACGGAGGCCTTTAGTGCCACCCTCAACAGAGAAACACAATCAGAAAGCTTGGCGGCATTTCTATTTCTGCTAGAGATGGCATGTCACCTGCCAGTGTGGCATGTTTTATTATTTATCACACCACATTCTAAAAGTAGCCTGATTTTTCTTTGTTCTTTCCTCAGCCTTTTTACCTGTGTTGCATTATAGATTCAAGAAAACTGCCTACAGACTATCTCAGGCCTATTTTTAAGCAAAGAAGTTTCTTACCATAAGTGTGTTTTGATTTCTTTCAAAAGTTAAGTAAAACATATATGAGCAGAATAAAGATTAAGAATATTCCAATATGCCTAAATGGTAGAACAATGGAGGGAGTTTTCCCCTTCACTCTACTTTTGCATGTTTGTCAAATGTTCTTAAGTGAGCATGTGCTATTTTTATAATAGAAAAAGATACATACTTTCTTATACATAATGATGATATTTTTATTATTGTGGACATTACCAAGAAGGTCATTACCTTCTTGGCACTAGTCTTATTTTTTTAACAAAAAAACACAAAAAGGTGAAGAAAACAGTTAAACTCTCCTTTCACAAAAAATAATTCTTGACACAAACCCTCTAAGGAATCAAAGCAAAACTCAGTTATCTTTATCTGAAAGGAGTAGAAGGATGATTGTTAATTTAATTAAGTGGGACAGAGACAAATTCAACCCCTCAAGGAAGAACACTTTATCCACGGGTGTGAGGTATTTTAAGATCTTGAAAATAAATAAGGATCAACAAGTCCCAACGAGGTGAAGGTATAAATGAATAAAACAGAGACAATAAAAAATATTTTAAGATAAAAATTTAAATGATGCTTTTTACTGATTAGGAGCTCTTAAAAATTTTAACAGCTATTTCTCCTTTTTATTTCTCTGTAATGAGTACAAATGCCCTCAGAATACAGTGAAGTCTTCCAAGGTCAAGAGTATGAAAATGACCATACAGAAGGGGTCACAGGCCAGATCAACCCACTGCCTGTTTATTTCTGTGAACACCCTTGCCTTGACATTTTTAGTGCCTAAAAAGCGCATGAAATTCAAATTTCAATGTCCAGAAATCAAATCCTCCTGGAACCCAACCATGCCCATTTGTGTACATATTGCCTGTGGCTGTTCTTGTCCTAGCACAGAGCTGAGTACTGCAGCAGAGACAATATTGCCCACTACAGTGTCAAGAGTATTTAAGATCAGACGATCTTCACAGAAATAGTCCACTGACTACTGCATCTGAGAAACAGATTGTGAGGCAGAAGGGGAAGGGACAGAGGAGAACAGACACTTGCATATAAACTGGTTATAGGTATATAGTCATATCTGACTCTTCAATTCCAGTGCTCTATGTTCTTTGAAACCACTGACAATCATTCTTACTATAGAAACACTCAGGTTTAGAAGAAAAATTATCCCAGAACTTCAGAGCCAAAGAAGAGACAAAGAAGGATGCTAGAAATTACAGGAGTATGATTGAACTTGAACTTTATGGTGAAAAACATGCCACAAAAAACAACCAGAAAGCACCTTAAAGAGATGACCCTAACTACAATACTGTCATAAAAAAGCATTGCCTGGCAGATCCCTGGAGATTTTCAGACAAATATTTTGCTAGCTGCAGACTTCAAGTGGGTACCAGGGCCTAAAGGACAGGCAATGAAGAGTGTAGGGAAGGGGATTAGTGTGAAGTAGTGCTGAAAAATTTGACCAAAATTAAGGGTCCCTACATGCACAGTGCATCCAAATGGAGGTGGTCTCCTGAAGCAAGGCCCAGTTAAGCTGTAATACAGGGATGAGATGTAGCTTAGTGGTAGAGCATTTGCCTAGCATGTGCAAAGCCCTGGGTTCAATCCCCAGCCCTGCAAATAAAAGATTTTAGCACTATTGCCAAAGAATGATTTTCTCTCAAAGAACAAAGGTTTGCTGCCATGGAGAATCTTTTAGCTAATATGCTATGACCTCAGAATGTAATGATTATTAACATGCAATTTGGAAAAAGTTTCAAGAAGAGGTAACATCATTTAAAAGAGTGCATACTTTTATATGTATGATTATTGTTTGAATTTTTAAGTCTGGAAGTGCTTGCAAGACCTAACCTTGTAGTCACGTCCCACATAGTGTGTAGTCCCTTGGCATGCCCATGGAGTTTCTCCTCCAGTTTTGCATTCCAGGAGGGGACGTGTCTCTAAACCCCAAATTTGAACAAAAACTCTCACAACAGTTTTCAAGAGCCCCAAATTCAGTTGCAGGAGTAGGAGGTTTAGTTTCACGAGAAAGCAATACACTCATCTCATTTCCTAAATCTTCAGCCACAGAAAACATGGAAAGATGGTTTGCTCATTTTAGCAGAGTTCTCAACCACACAATCCCAACTCTTTTAAAGTTTAATTACTGGTTTGTCCCTGCCAAAATAAACATGGCCTCTTGCATCCTGTATATGCCAAGAAATTTTTCCAGGCCTGCTGCATTTCAAAGTGCACCTACAATCTCCTAAGCAAAAGGCTTGTTCCTAAGTAACTTTCAAACTAATGAAATATTATGGGCTGTATGAGAAAAAGGGTAATAATCAAGGGTTCCAAATGCCTAAAATTTAAGGGCATCATTCACCCCCTTCCAAGATATTTGATTCTTTTTTCATAGGAATACACTTTTATCATCACATAGACTCTCTGGGGACATCATTCTCACCTTGAGTCATTAAAAGAACTGAATCACAATACCTTTCAAATTTTGGAGAAAAACCTCTGTTTTCCTCCATATTAATTTTAAATCTATTAGGAAGGCAGAATTAGCATTGCATCCCATTAGAATCACTGGATTAGAAAGGACTTGAAGAAAACCATTGAAAGTGCATTTTAAAGGACAGATTTGTACTTCGTGAATTAAATTTTGTGATTCATTCAGGCAAACATCAACAAAAGCCAAATGAAAGGAAATTCTGGCATGGTTTTGATCGCTATGTAAAAATCTTTCCTCATAAAACAAACGAAAGTTTCTCCCTATGAATTCATAAGCACTCAATTTGTGAAATGTGGTACATGAAATTTTTTTACTCAGTACAACTGGATCCAGGAGCCTCTCAAAACTTCTTCATACCTACTTTGCCATCTGGATTATACATTTGGTAGTAAAGCTGCCTTTCTCATTTGCATATTTGACAGAAACTGAGGATGCACCACCTACAAACACAAGCAAACAGCCATATGGACAACTGCATTATGACAAGATTTGCTGGAATAAAGCACAAGGAAACATCTAAGCACATATTCAGTTCCCCTGGTCTCTAATGCTCCACTTACCTAGAAAGAGGATCGTGCCTAGCACCAGGGTGCCACCAATGAACACAGCCAGGGCGATTCGAGTGCCTCTGTTGGTCCCCTTTCCTGTCTCCATGCTGCTCCCCAATTCTGCTTCCATCAGAAAGGCTGGAGAGAGCACTTGGGAAGAAAGTCACTTTTCGTGGTTTGGTAGCTGGTCCCAAGAGTTCGTTAGGTGTTGACATCCAAGGCTCTCTTGCTATCCTACCAATGGACAGCTTAAGAAATTCCTGTCAGGAAACTTCCCCTCGACACCTTTCTCAAATAATCCTTCACAAATGAAATAAAAGAAACTCAAAATATTGGTTGCCTTGGCTTTTCCCCTGACTAGACAAAACAAACAGCGGTTGCTTTATCTTGGTGCTCTCCCTCAGCAAAGTCCCTCTCAACCGATTGTTTGGCAGGCTCTTCTCTCAAGCGTTCTGAGTATACATGTTTTACTATGTTGCTGAACAGATGTTTTAGCTATTTAAATGTATAGTCACTTGGGGAGGAGAAAACAATTGTCTTTATCAAAACTGGATTCTCATCAACCTCCCCCCAACCATGATAAGTTAGGTGGCAAGGACTCACCCAACCCACTTCAAGATCTCAGTTAATCATGTAATTCTGCTGCAATAATCATGTTGCTTGCCTGAAATGTCTCCATCAAAGATATTTTTTCAGTGTGTGAGTCCCTTTTTAAAGCCTTCTAACAGCTCCTAGGATATCCTAGAGCATTTTATTTTAGGAACTTTGTGTATGATAGCATGTGCCAAAACTCAGAGTCACAGTCCAGTGCAGTGCAAAGTAGCAATTAAGACAACCTACAGAGGCTGATGGTTTGGATTGAACTTTTTTAAAGAAGAAAAAGCACTTCCTCTTTGTGGTGCTAAAAATTGTACAAGAGACAGTTAAGTATACGAATTAAGCTTATTAGCAACCACAAAAGATATGGTGAAGGATTTTTCCCTGCGTGTTTTGGTGGAAACAGCACCCGTGTATTTTGTCCTCTCGTTCCCCTGAGGCAGCCACTGGATAGTAGGTTTTTGCATCTCTAGAAAGTAGCTATTTCAGCAGATTCTTCAGGATGAATTCAAAGGCATTTAGTTTCATAGGAAAGACTGATTAATAACTGAGTCTTTGATTTCTTTGGTCATAACAATTTCAGTTACAAAAATCTGCTTTCCTCATGGGGAGGGCAGCTGATACTCCAAGGTTACTGAAATGATAAAGATTTTATTACCTAATGATATAGATACCATTAATTCACAATTACTACCTCCCTGTTCCTGTTTTTCTGGAGGTTACAGGTTGTAGGAGTAAGGGTGGATGGTTCAGCTACATCTAGAAAGCAGGAGAACAAAACCTGTGCACATGGCTTTGGGAGTTGCACCAGGACTCAGCAAGTGCTGATGAACTCAGTGTAACACAACCACGCATTCTTTCTAGCAGGCTGTGGTCATCCTGAAGCCCATAGCATGAGAGTCTCCCAATTTGTGGGGATTCTTTTGTAACATATTCCATCCTACTTTCTGCTTATTTCATGTCATCTCAGTCAGAAAAGCATAAGACTTTGTCTGAGTTATGACATCATAATATGTTGTAACTCTTCTGCATTCACTGGCTGTTGTTACTTTGCTGTTGTTAATCAATAACACATCCTAGCAGGGCTTTGGCCCTTAGCATGGGATTCCCCCAGGAGTGTTTGGCCGTGACCGGATAATACATCTTAGATTGTGAGCTCCATGAGGTCAAGGTCCATGTCTGTCACATTCAGTACCACAGTCACAATAACAACAGTTTCTGGCCCACCACACTGAAGAGGGAAATAAGAACAATGAAATCATCCCAGGAGGCCATAGCCAGTTGTTCTTATAAAGCAGCTTAGGGAGGGGTCCTGCTGGTGGCACCTGTGTCCCAGCACACACCTGGCTCCCGTGGGGTGAAGGCCCCAGGACCTTTGCATCACCTGCAGCCCCTGCAGGGAGAATCCCAGTTGCTCTCATCCTTGCTGAGTGCAGTGGAGCCAGCAGAGGTGATGCGTGTGGAGTTGGACAGGCTGGTGGGGGAGGGAAACAGCATTTGGGCTCTCCTGAGAAGGTACACATAAAAGATAGCCGGAAAAAAAAAACAGCTTAGGAAAAAGCCCAGCGTGGTGGCACACATCTGTAATCCTAGCACTCGGGAGGCTGAGGCAGAAGGACTGCCATCAGTCTGAGGCAAGCCTCGGCTCCATAGTGAGTTCAAGGCCAGTCTGGACTATATAGCAAGACCCTGTCTTTTTAAAAAAAGCAGCTTAGGGCCAGGGATTTAGTGCAGCGGTTCCACTGCCTCCCTTACAAGCGCAAGGTCCCAAGTTTGATCCCCGGTACCAAAAACAAAAAACAAAAATGATATTAAAAAAGCAGCTTAGGAACCTCAGAGACAGATGCCTGCTAGGCATAGGGGCTCACACCTATGGCCCCATCACTTAGGAAGCTGAGCCAGGAGGATCACAAGTTCGAGGCCACCCTAGGCTACACAGTGTGCTCAAGGCCAGCCTGAACTGTATAGCAAAATTCTGTCTCAAAAAACAAACAAAGCTTTTGTAATAGGGAGGGGAGGGGGCTTGAGGGGGGGAAGGATAAAATAAAATTTATTAAAACAAACAAACAAAGGACACCAGTGCCTTTGAGGTCACAATTCTCAACTGATAATGACATTCTACATGGGCATGACACTTTTTTTTTTAACTTTGTGGTAAAACTAAATATTTGATATCAAAAGCATTTTAACTGTTTTATGAATGAGGACACTGAAACCAAGGAATGGCCTCGGGTGGCATGAGAAAACCAGACACAGAAAGATGGGGAAGTGGGATCATTGCCATACACTGCATGTCAACAGCTTAACAAAGCTTCCTGTACACAAGGGAGGGGACAGCCACCCACACACAATGCCAGGGCCCACTCCTTCCCTATTTCCTTCTCCAAATCTCCCAACTTTCAGGGTCCTCGCTGACATGGAATGGTGGCTGTGAGTTGCCTTGGACTGACCACTGCCCCAAAAGAGAAGGCAGTTTGGGGCTTCCCCTGAATTAGTTATACCTATCCATCACTGGCTGGCAGGAATTCATGCTTGAACATTCCATTGCTGAGTGAAAAGCTTTTAAACCAAAAAAGACTTCCAGTAATTACAATAGGAAAACTATGATGCATTCCATTCCAAACTAAGATATGCATAGAAAATGTATTACTTGAACAATGAAAACAAATCCATAAAAATAAACATTTTCAATGTGTAAAAATAGTTTGTTTATATAATGTAATGAAGGATTCTTTAACTCACCAAAAAAATAAAGGAAGATCTGAGAGTGGGAGGGATTGATAGAGGAAAGGGTGTGGATGAATCATTCATTATAACGTTCATTTGGTGCCATTTTCTGCATTAATTTTTCAACCTTTTGGGAAATGGTGATTATCTTGCACTCAAAATAAACTGCACTTAAAAATAAGTAGCTCAGAAAAACCCTTTAGGGCAAAATAAAGAGTTTCAAGGCACAGAGAAATAATAAGGGCCCACAAAAGACTAAAGCAGAGTTTCGAAAGAGGGCACCTTTGGACGAAATGTGGCCCACCACCTGTTTTTACAAATAAAGCATTGTGTATGTGTTTTTTGTTTTGTTTTGTGAGACAGGGTCTTAAACTCATGATCCTCTCTCTTTAGCTTCCTAAGTAGCTGAGATTATAAGTATGTACCACCATGCCCAGCTTTTGTAAATAGTTTTATGTAGGGAACAGGGAAAGGAGACGTTACCAGAACCCCTGCAGTGGGTCCTGGTCTCCTGTGAGCCATGACAGCACAAGGCGAATTTAAAAATTAAGACAGGAAATGAGGGTTCTGGGAGGAGGCTGGGTTCTGGGCCTGATCAATGCTGCTCTGGGCAGCAAAGACGAAGGCACCCCAAGCTTGCCACTATTCATCCGGTTCATAAAGGGGTAACAGTTGACTCAGAGGACAGTGATAATCCCAAATTGACAAGGATCTTTTAATCGGAGGAAATGTCAGATGTCTAGGGTGGTGGTAATCCTTTGACTATGAGGATTTTATGCTGATGAAGATCTTACGATGAGGAGTTTAAATTGATTAGGACAATAAAATGAGCAGACATTCTTACAACAGTAGGTGGGATGAGTTAAACTGACAAGGGATTTGTTCCTCCCCAGATGAAATGTTTCTCTTACTACTCTGTTCTCAAGGAACCAGGGTGTCTCTAGCTGCTATAATCTTGCCCTTGAGTGTCAAGCATCTTGGGACCACTGAGGTCTCAGCTGTGACCAGAGGCAAAAATGGAGTTATGTTTCGGCGCGTCATAGCCAGCTTGTAGGCAAGACTAGTCCTAATCATAATTTAATTGTAAAATGATTTTCCCCAAAATTATGTAGAATAGCTCCTGACAGTTTTATGTTGTTGATTTTGTTTCTCTTCTGTCTTTGCTTTTCAGTACTGGGGATGAACCCAGGGCCTTTACAATACTGGGCTATATCCCCAGCCTTTTTTAATTTTTTTTTTTTAATTTTGAGACAGCATCTAAATTGCCCAGGTTGGGCTCAAACTTTCGATCCTCCTGCCTTAGCCTCCCAGAGGGCTGGGATTACAGGTGTCCAGCACTACACTCATCTGTAAATAAAGTTTTATTGGGAAAAAAATCATACCCACTCAATTTACAGATTGTCTACAAGGGCAAAGTTAAGTAGTTTTGCAACACAGACACTTTGGCCTGCAAAGTTTGGAATATTTACTCTCTGGTTCCTTACAGAAAAAGTTTACTGGTGAGAAGTAAAAGATATTACCTCTTCACTCTAACTGCATGGCACATAGACACAAAGCAAAATGTACACCCACACTGAACTGCAACTCAAAATTCTTTTATTTGCTATTCTTGGAATAGAAACCATTGTGCCAGGGAAATTACTGAATGCATCTTTGCCTCAACTGTAAATATTAAAACTACAACATATTATTTAGTGTTTAAGAGTAAAAAGTCATTATTCTGGGGAGAAAATGGAAGAGAGTCATTAAAAAAAAAAACACTTTACAAATTCTCCAGAACTGTGAAAATAAGTTAACTGAAAAGACACTCTGCAAAGTACATCTGTTCTGCACCCACTCGTTTCTATTAAGAACTCTTAGGCCCATCCTGAGCCTTAACAAGAATCATTTGGTGAATGAGAAGTTTCTTGTGAACGTCTCAGGTAGCTGACCCTGTGTGAAGCCTTGGAAGGAGAAACCAGGATGCCATGCTGGAGATTCTGGCCTGGTCAACTGAACTCCAGCATGAAAACCTGTGAAACCCATAGGAACTAGGTCATGGAGCTTGCCAAAGTGCACACACCTGACCACAAAGGCAGTAAGCATCCAGAGAAACAGAAACCTGAGTGGTGGATTTGTTGGGATGATGTCCAGAAGAAAGATCTGCAAGAATAGGCAGAAGTTTGAGGGCAGAAAGGAAGACTTCTAGAAGGGGCAAACTCCACCTCAAGGTGGGACTTGCCCGGACATTTATCACTCTTTCTGGAGGACTCACAGGTAAGATTATTTGTCCTGACATAACTGAATCCGGCAACTTCAGCCCAAGCTGCCAACTGGCTAGGATGGCAGCCGAAGCCGAGTCTTTGTGCCAGACATGAGTGCATCTGGTCATCATTTGGGTGTGCAGGATCTTCTGTTTCAAGCAGTAAAATTTTGTGTGGGCCATAATTTCAGTGTGAAAAAAGGAAATGTTCAAATCCTGAAAAACATTTTTTTTCCAGCCACTGGAAAGAGAAGGGAGAAAAGGTAGGAGAGGCAAGGAAGAGCTAAACCAGTGAAAGCTTCAATGTAGGGGTTGTGGTGGGGCTTTGTCATTTGTTGGCCAGGCCCTTCAGATTAGTGGGATTCAAATCCCAGGCCTCCCACTAATGAAGCACATTATTTACAATGTGTCTCGTCTTTTAAAAACATCTTTCTTATGTAGATCTTATCTTCTTTTACAGATAAGGAAACTGAAGTTTGGAACTATTAAGTGATTTGCTGAAGGTCATAGAGCTGTGTTTCTCTTAAGGCCAGAATGGTTTCAGATTCCAAACTCTTGTCTCTTTCCTATGTTACTTGGTAAATTTGCTTATCAGGTAATTAGTAAAGGTAAGTGTAGCATGTCACAATGTCACCTGAGCAGAGGAAAAGTGATAAACTATGCTTCCTCTAATTCTATTGTTTACAAGACTAATTATCAGGTTTTATTTCCTTAACAGGGAGAGCAGCCTCACTTAAAATGGAGACAAAAGGTTTTTCAGTTCAAGAACAAAAACAGCCATGTGCAAAATACCTCCAGCTTTGTTGCTGCTGGTCATTGAACATTAAGAAGGATATATAGCCAGGTGTGGTGATGCACACCTGTAATCCCAGCCCTTGGGAGGCTAAACCAGGAGGATCATTACGAGTTCAAGGCCAGCCTGGGCCACATAATGAGACCCTGTCTCAAAAAAAAAAAGATACAAATCTGGAAGGTCATCTATCCATGTATTGTAATTGTTCATTTTTTAATCAGAAAGGGGATTTTATTCCTTGATCTTTCCACTTGGCCTTACAGCTCTTTCTATAGCGTTCACTCACTTTGTGTGTATTATCATCAGTCCTTATGGTTGGCCTACAATACAGATGTCTTTTGTCCTGTTCTACCTAACAGTCCCAAGGTCATATGATAGGTAAATGACAAAGCACTGTTGAGACTCAACTCTGTTTCCTGTTTTGAAATGTACTTGGGACTTGTTTTAATACGGTATGGCAAGATGACATACATGAAGAGATCCTTTCAAAGAAAGTTTATTACAGTTTCCAACAGGAGGGAGCACACCATACCACACAGGGACACATGGAAATGCACCAGGGTGGCCAGCAGGCAGAAGGGGTGAGGGGAAACCATAGGCAAAAGCCTTATAGTTTTCAAGGAAAGAAATGGGCATCTGAGCAGGTTTAGGATTGGGTAGTCTGAATAATTTCAGTGGGCTCTGCTCTATAAGGATGGTCTACAGTGCTCTGGTACTTTGCCCAGGGGTACTTGGAACCAAGAGGACAATGTCCTGCCCTGGGAGCACCTGGTAAAAGGAGTCAGCCAAGCCGGGTGAGGTGGCGCACTCCTGTGATCCCAGCACTTGGGAGCTGAGACAGGTGGATTGCTGCAAGTTCAAGATCAGCCTGGACTACACAGTGAATTCAAGGCCAACCTGAACTACATAGCCAGACCTTGTCTCAAGACAAACAAACAAACAAAAAATATGGATTAGTTTGCATAGCAAAGGTATCAAAATCATTTACTATCTCTAAGAAGTAGCTAACCTGGGAGGGATCATTCCTCCCTGGGTCTGCAAGGCCCCAAGATGTCAAACATTATAAAATATGAAAAATTAAAAACACAATTAAAACAGTTCTAAAACTATAATATCTTTTCCAAAGCATTCCACTGCATAACTTTCTAAAATACAGTAACTATTCACCCAAACAGTGCTTACTTGCTGTCTCCTGACTTACCAGAACCACTCTGATCCCTCAGCTAGACTAGTAACAACCTACAGAAGCGTTTGTGCCTTGCATTAATAAACAGCTAATTGTTCAAGAAGGACTACTCAGATGTTTATGGAAGCAAGAGGCTCAAAGAAGTGGTTCTCAAACCTGAATGGATACCAGAATCTCCCAGAGGGCTGGTTAAAACACAGATTGCTGGGCCCTGGTCTTAGTTTTTGATGATGCTGATGATGCTGGTCTAGAAACTACATTTTGGGAACTGCTGGCTTAGAGCAGCCATGAAATCTCTTTACAGTGGGGCAAAATGAACTGAAGAACCAACAAAACTAGACATTAAACTGATGTAGTAAAACCAGTGATAGCATCGAAAACACTTAACCAGTATGACACGGCACTGATCAGATGCTCGGGTTTAAATGTACCCCACAGGGCCATGTTTTAAAGGCTTGGTTTCAGCCCATAGCACTACTGGGAGATGGTGGGACCTTTAAGAGGCAAAGCCTACTGAGAAGGCTCCAGGTCAAGGAGGCATACACGACCGTGAAGGCGATTGTGGGAACCTGGTCTCTTCCTGTTTTTGTTTTGTTTTGTTTTGTTTTGAGTCCCAACTATGAGGTGAATGGTTTCACAATATTTTCTCCACCATGATGTTTACCACAGGTGCAAAGTGACAGGGCAAATTGATCATAGACTGAAAACCCTAAAACTGTGAGCTGAAATAAACTTTCCTCCTTTTAAAAGTTGATTATCTCTGGCATTTTGTTATAGTAATGGAAAGCTGTCTAACACACCAGGGACCTAGGGACATTTCAGTGGCCCTAACTGTGCTGGGTACTTCTTAGCTGTTAGATCTGGAGGGTCCCAGGGGAGGGGCTGGGGTGGATAAGAGAGCAAGGAGCCAAGAGAGGCAGCTAGCTACAGCTAGTAAGGAGGTATCTCAATATCTGACAGCGGCTGCAGCCACATCAGTAGGAACCAACTGAACTGCAGTCCTGAGTCAAATTTCAAATAAACTTTTGATGGTGCTTTAAACACTTTAATGGCTGCAGTCAGCTTTTAGGGGAAATGTCAAAATGCTTCACATGAAACTGCTGCATGACCCAACCCATGCAGTCCTCCAGGCTCACCCTACACACCAGGCATTCTAAACCCATTCACATTCCTAGATTCATTAGGCTTCACCCAGCCTTTGTGCCCATATAAAAGATTTTTCCTTTTGCCTAGAAAGCCATTTCCTCGGGAAACTCACATTCACCTTTGAAGATTCAGCTCAAATTTTGTCTCTTTAGAAAAAAATTCCCAGGACCTTCTTCTTATCAAGGTCACAAGATAAACTATCATGCATTACAATAGTCTCTTTGTAGACACTTGCCCCCATTAGGTCACATATAAGTTGAGGGCATTCACCTTCATCATGTTAATATCAATTTTAAGAGACTTTCCTTCAAGATTTAACATCTCTAAAAGTAGGGTATACCTCATGACTGGGAGTATGGCATAATTTGACAGCTTTTTGCTTTCTTTATGGTATATGGCACTGTGGTACATCTTAAATTCATTTGTAATCTATGAAGTAAGATTTTTCCTCCCTGTAGCCACATTTCCTTGGGCAACACTGAACATGCAGGATATGCTTTGGCTCTCAGCCCCACTCTGTCTAGTGAATCCAATATGTGGTAGGCAGCTGGATGCCCACAAAACTATATTTCCTAGGCTCCCTTTGCCAGCCGCATTCCTGTTAGATGGTTAGTGGGAGGCACTGATGGGAGATTAGTCAACAGGAGGAATATAGAAGCCTGATTTCGTTTTTGTTTACTCCTCCTGGGTCTATTAAGGCCAAGTAGGCAAGTGGGGGCTCTTACGATACATGCAGCAAATCTGACAGCAGTAGAGGCATAAAGCTGAAGGTGACCAGAGCCTCCAATAGCAAGGGCAAACTATGACTCCTGGAGCCCCACTTAGCTGCAGCAGCTTTAGCACTGAACCCTCTGGGCTTTGGATCATCTTTCTTCCATTCTGTTGCTGCAACTGAACTCTGAGGAACTACATCTCCTTTGCTTCTTTACTCTTCCCTACCTTTGGAACCAATTGCCTACATTAAATGCACTGTTTGAAATACCTAGAATAGTTTCTTCATTCCCTAATGAACACCAACAGCCACAGTTCCCTTTTTCCCCCTATAACTCCTAGCTGTTCCATTCCCATTGATGTATGTTGCCATGCTGCTAGGCAGGATATCTCAATGGTAACAACAGTTAAGGACATGGTATCTGGAAGCAAACTCTCTGGGTTGGATTTCTGGCACTGCTTTTCACTGCTGTGGGACCTTAAGAAAATTGTCTATTCTCTCACAGTCCAATTTTCTCATCTTTCAAAGGGAGTTAATAGTCTCTATTCAATAGAGGTGTTATAAGATGAAGGGCTTAAAATGGTGCTTGAATGGTAGACATTGTTATTGCTGTGCTTTTTAATATTTCATATGTTTTATTACCTATATACTTGTCAGTGTTTCCTATTTATTTTTATTTAGGGCATCTATGTCTGTGGAAGTATCAGTGCAGATAAAGGAGGAGGGAAGAAAGAAGGAAAGAAGAAAGCATGGAAAGGAAAAGGAGAGAGGAAATCGGGGAGGAAGTGTGGGTTTTACTATAACTGTTTAAAGATGTCATCTCTGGTCCCTTTTCCTGCTCTTTACTGTAGCCACTGGTCAGCCTCCAACGCTAGCTAGTTGTGTTCCATTGGTAATAAGGACAGTCGGGAGTGAGCATACACCTGTCTGTTTCAACTATCCTTTAAGTCATTTGAAGGTTGGGACCATAATTGGGACATCTATATACCTTGGGATCTGACAGGGAATGCACTTAATGTTGGAGGATGCATGCTACTGCAATCCCAGTGAGATTACAGAAGTCAGCCTGAAAAGGGTAGATTCAGAAAGTGATTTTTGTAGCTAGGATGAAGAGAAAAGAACAGAGGAACAATAACAGACTTTTTTTCTTAAATTACTGTCATGGCCAAGGACAAGAAGATAACAATTTCTTTCAAGATAGGGGTCACAGAGTGTTGTTCATGGTTCTAGCAGATTGTCCTAATCACTTACCTTTGTATTTCTCAATGACAAGTGCTCTCTTATGTACTAAGCCTGTTTTTTATCAAATCAAAACATATCCATCTTCTCTAGAACTTTATTTTTGTTTTGTTTTTTACTTTTTAATTTTTGTTTCACATGGCTGGACAAAGCATCTACATTCTAGCATTTCTTAACAGTCACTAAACATGTGAAAGACTACTTACATATATAAAAGGAAAAGAGGAAAGGTCATGACTGTCTAATAGGGAACATGAGTCCCTAAATAAGATATACAAAAATATCAAACTTGCTTCCCCACTGGCAAAAAACAAAAACAAAACAAAAAACTTGGAAAAAAAGTTTTTTAAAAACTTAAAATTTAAAAGATCTGTAGGCTGGTAAAACATGTTAAGACTATTATTTTTTACATATTAAGTCCTTCAAAAAATATTTTACACTAATTTGTTATAAAATTGGGTCAAGTTTTACTCTATATTCCTTTGGCCCACTAAAAGACCACCTATCAAACTGGACGATAGCTTATACCCACAAATAGTAACACACATACCACTAAGACCCATGTGGACTTGTGCATATTACACACGTATGCAATGGCTGACACTGTGTCCACACGCCTTCCATAAGAACTTTCTGCCAACAGAATACTCAGTGAGGGCAAAAGATGGACATAAAATAAGGCATTGTCTACAAATGGAGGAAGGAAACTAAGGGGAGATTTTCAAATTTTTATCAATTATTTTCAATTTTGTAAAGCATTAGAAAGTTTCCAATTCTAAAAGACCTCGTTTGACATAATATAATATGCGCATTATTCTTCCAAGCACAGCTTAATGAGTACTCACTGTCCACATTTTTTTTAGTGTTGGTGATAGAGCCCAATACTGTTCATATTTTTAAAAAACTGTCAGGCCAGGGATTTAGCTCAGGGGTGCCGCTGCCTGCCTCAAAAGTGTATGGTCCTGAGTTCGATCCCCAATACCAAAAAAAAAAAACCTGTCATGTAGTTCTGTAATCCCACTCCTACATTGTAGGGTGTGAGACAAGAGGACAAACAGAGGTCCAGTCACATGTCCTTTGAAGCTGTGAATCAGGCCACCACCTATGAAATCAAATACATTTTTATCCTCCTACCTTGCAAATATACTTCATGCTTTCCTGGAAAGCCAAGACTCAATTCAGAATTCTGACTCGAAGGAGTCCCATCTTTGAGAGCTGGGCCTGGCCCTCAGCCCACCTGCTGTCCCTCTTCATTCACCACCAGCAGCCCAGGCAGTCTTCCCTCAGAACAATAAAATGATCACCTGAGAAAGAGGAACTCGGGGCCTAGATCTGGGCTCTGAGCAAGTTTGGAAAGGAAGTTTTGAGTCCTGAGGATACAAACTGTATCTTAAAGGGGGACACAAGTACAACCCCTTGGCAATGAAGCCCCTTCACCCATGGTAAGGGGCCTTCATCAGTGTGGCACCTTCTTGAAGCCAGGACCCAAGGTAGGGCCCCTTGTGCCCAGGGCTAAGAGCAAAACTGTAGTTCCTTACATATAACTTGTAATATTAAATCCTTTCCCATCCAACCTACCCAAATAGAGTTAAACTACAGGAATGTTTTTCATAGGTCTCAGGTGTTGGAAATGAGCTACCTACTGCAACTGAGGGCCCTGACAGCTCAAGCAAAAAAAGATCAATTGTAGGTTCTTAACGTAATTTATGCAAGTTTATTTCTTTAAGGAGACAATGTTTTCAACGTGTTGAATCATAAGAACGTTTTATTGGGTTATTATTATATAAAATACACCAGAAGATATATGAATTTCAAAAATGTAATACATTATACAAAGAGAAAAGATCATTTGTCTTCCTAAGGAGGTGATACTTTACACAATAGGCTGCCTCCCTGATATTATTAGCCATGAATGCCATTTAGAGTTTACTGCTTGTCTCAAAAGCTTAGCATTTTTTAACTGTAATAACTCCCAATCATAACCACTCAGATGATTGATTCTATTTAATCACCAATGTTCCTGCAATGGTGAAAAGGCTGCATTATTTTTGTCTGAAGTTTGCACACCAAGTCCCATGGTATGATATAATTAAGAAAAACTGTTTTCTTTTTCTTAAATTCAACACCCTTCACCCCCACCTCAACTAGACATTAAAGTACTAACTATAATGATCTCAGTAAACCAAATTGCTATGTTCCTGGCAGCCCTTCCCTGCTGTTTCCCTTAAACATTTCTATCTGAAATGATGATGAATAAAAAAAGAAAAGAAAGGAACCTGGAAAATACACAGCTATCCCTTGACTGTATCTTCCACCTAACCATCAGTTTCCGTTTGAATGCTTAAAAAGCATTCATTCACTTCCTCCTCCTCTGTCCCTTTTTGGCCATTTTAGATTTTTACTTGTATGTTCCCAGACATCCATGGGATACACCATGCAGGCTCATGAAGCACTAGCTCAGTTTTCTGTCTCTGAGTTACTCTCCCCAAGTACGACTGGGGGCTGTGCATGAGTCTTCGGTCAGCTTGGTTCCTGCAGGGCCCACATGAGGGCCTGCCATACAGGAAATACCTGGAATGTTACTGAACAAATAAATGATCACTATGTTGTCCTCGTAAACTAACATAAGCTGTGCATCTCTAATCCAAAATGCTCCAAAATTGAAAACTTTTTGAGCACTGACATGACACCTCAGGGAAAATTAATTCCACACCTGAAATCATGTGACAGGATGCAGTCAAAATGCAGGTGTGCTAAAAATATTGTATAAAATTACTTTCTGCCAGGGATTTAGCTCAGTGGTTCCAGCGCCTTCCTCGAAAGCTCAAGGTCCTGAGTTCGATCCCCAGTACCAAAAAAAGAAAATTACTTTCAGACTGTGTACAAGTTGTATATGTGATACACAAATTTCATTCTTAGACTTAAGTCCCATCCACAAGGTATCTCTTTATGTAAATGCAAATATTCAAAAATCCAAAGCCTGAAACATGACTAGTCCCAAGCATTTTGGATACGGGATATTCAACTTGTACTGAGTTACTTTGGCATAAAGAATATCAGAGTCTATTACCCATAGTAGTGAACTAACCCAGTGCATCATCTTTATAAATCTTGGAATCAGAGACCCACAAAGTGCAAATATAAGATCCTAGATGAACTGGGTGTGGTGGCATATTGCCTGTGATCCCAGCACTCTGAGTAAATTTGCAAAAGCCTGTCTTAAAATAAAAAAAAGAGCTGGAGATGTAGCTCTGGATTCAATCCCCAGTAGTGGGGGGATATATATATATATATATATATATATATATATATATATATTCTGGATGATTCTATCCAAATGTAACTAAGTGGGAAAGGGCATACAAAGAACTTGCTGAACTTTGTGGCAAAGACAAGACCAACAAGGCATGCCCTTGTGAAATCATTTTAAGATACACTTTGTTATAATTACATTTTATAATCATCAGGAGACTAGCCTTGGCCTTATTTTGAGAAACAGTACAACACTGCACTATATTCAAGGTTATTTTTTCAAGGTGAAATTAAAAAGACACCGGATTTTGGAAATGCTTAGAAGGGAATCATTCCGAATAGGGTTGGACTAAGTAATCAACACAATATGGCTGTTACTGCTTTTTTCTTTCTCTATTTCAGCTACCCTTTCCCAAATGTGCTTTAATATTGTGGGCTGACTCTGATCACATTTGGCAATAGATGGGTTATAAAATATGAATAAAGACAGATAACCACATGCATTTAATTGCTTGGCCATTAAAAATCCAAGTAATATTTCTTTATTAAGGTGATACATGGGGCCTGGCTTAACATTGTATTAACCCACTTCCAATTTCTATAACAAATCACTAGAGGCTGATACTTTATGAAGAAAAGAAGCTTATTTAGCTTTGAGTTTGGGGGTTCCAGTGGTGCTGGCTTCTGCTCCACTCAGGTGAGCACCTTCTAGCTACATCACAGCATAGTGATAGCATCATGGGGTAAGCATGTGTGAGAGGACAGATCAAATGGCAAGATAGGAAGCCAGAGCAAGTCGGGCATCAGGCTGACTCTTTCGCACAGAGCTCACTTACTCCAGGAGACGAGCATTAATCCCTCCTAAGGGCAGCGCCCCCAAAGGCCTCATTGCCTCCCACCACCCTCTACATCACCACACTGAGGACCAAGCTTCCAACACATGAGCCTTTGGGAGGCCACTGTATCCAAGACATAGCACACATTTACTAATATTTGAATTGCTCCTAGAATATGCTTCTTTCTTGTTTTGTTTCAGTGTGTGTGTGTGTGTGTGTGTGTGTTTGGTGGATTTCACATGCTGTAATGTTCTGTCCACAAATTTGATCATCTTAAGTAAAACTATCAAATTTGATAAAATACATTATTCAGTGTCTTCAGTACTGTGCAGCCTATGCTAACTTGTTCCATATAACTTAGCTGCTAATTTAAATGTCCAAAGTCAATGTTTAAAAATAAAGTATACAGTGGGCTACCGTAGGAAATAATTTCAGCTAGACTGTGATCAACATCTCTTTTCTTGTAATATTCTAAGATAAAATATTATCTGTTAGCTTTCTGTAGCCATCTGTATATCTTTTTTTTAAAGTACATGTTTAGCACAGGTCCATCAACTTTTTCAAAATCCAAAGAAGCTATTGGCCCACAGGTAAATGAATGATTTGATACAGGACACCAAACGCATTTAAACCACTGGGGGTGCATGGACAGTTTAATCAAAGGTACTGGGGCAAGTGTTGAATACAAGGAAAAGAATATTCTTATAACCCATAGCATATAACATGCCTAAAACAATAAAAAGTTGGACATGGTGGCGCACACCTGTAATCCCAGCACTTTGGGAAGCAGAGCAGGAGAATCTCGAGTTTGACCCCAGACTGAGCAACTTATAATGAGACCTTGTTTCAAAAAAATAAAAAGGTCAGGTGTGGTGGCACATGCCTGTAATCCCAGCACTTAGAAGGCTGAGACAGGGGGATCACGGTGAGTTCGAGGCCAGCAAGGAGTACATAGTAAGTCAAAGGCCAGCCTAAACTACATAGAAAAATCCTGTCTAAATAGATAGATAGATAGATAGATAGATAGATAGATAGATAGATAGACAGATAGGCAGGCAGGCTGGGGATGTAGCTCAGTGTGAAGGTCCTGGGTTCAACCCCCATTACTATAAAACAGTAACAAAAACAATAAAATCCTTCCTCATATTCTACCAAGAGGAAAAACAAAGGAATACTGTATCAGATAAATGAAACCCTTAATTATGGAAATGCAAAGTTTCAACACTGAAAAAAATATATATATGGAAAATCAGTCTAGAGAAAGGTTTCTAAAACAGAACATAATAAACACAAATTATAAAGAAAACAGACTGACAAATTTCACTACATTAAAATAAAAATTTATGTGCATTAAAAATACCATTCAAGGACCAGGGATATAGCTCAGCGGCACACCACCTACCTGGCAAGCATGAGGTCTTGAGTTCGATCTCTGATATCAAAAAAATAAATAAATAAAAATATAATTTAAAAGGAAAAAACAAACTACTGACTGGAAGTAGATACATGTAACAATATAAACAAAAATATTATTATCCTGAAGATTAAAAGAACACCAGATCAACAAGAAAAACAAAGCTCAATAGCCAAATGCACAAAAGACAGGCATTTTGCCAAAGAGAAACACTTACTGGACAATTAATTTAGAAAAATATACCCAATCTTATTAGTACTCAGGTAAATGAAAATTTAAACCAAAACAAATGACCATTTCACACCTCTAGACTGGCAGAAATGTTAAAGTCTTATAAATATTGGCAGTGGAGCAACTTCAACTCTCATACCCCGATCATAAGTGTGTAAATTGATATGCCACTTTGGGAAGCAATCTGGCAACATATAATAAATTAGAAGCTTGAACAAGCAGACATGTGGGAAGGTCCTGGAAGAACTGGATTTTTAAATATGTCTTGTTTTGTATCACAAAGATCTACAATGAGGTGTCATTCCTAAAGGAACTGCAAATTTCAAGGCCAGGGGCCAAGCAGTGGGAGATAGCACACAGAAAAAGGACACAATCGGACAGTTGTAATTTCAGATGATTTTTGTTAGCCTGCCACATACGGGGAAGGCTAGTGAGATGTTTTAAAGCTTTTTGGCACACAACAAAAACCTGCAGTAATGTAAATATTTCTCCACTTCCCCATTGCTTTTTTCCTAGTAACATTACTAAAGGATTGTTTCCTCTGTGAAGGTGCTGATGTCTTTAAAGTCGAAAGTCTGCATTTAGGACTGATTAAATGTATTTATTCCACAAAAGAGAAAGCTAGTTATCTCTTCGTTGTCCATTTTGTTCTCCATATGTCAGTGCCCAGCTAAAACATAAACCACTCAGTATTTTTACTGTTAGATTGAATCAAATCACCTCCTAAGCTCTTCGTATTATGGGGACTTCCGTAGCCAAACCACCAGACACATTATCTTTTTTTTTTTTTTTTCCTTTTTTTGGTACCAGGGATGGAACTCAGGACCTTGCACTTGCGAGGCAGGCGGCAGAACCACTGAGCTAAATCCCCGGCCCTCGCGTTATCTTCTTGATGACTTCTATTTCATATCATCTCTTTGATCAGTTATATTTTCATTTTGTCTTTATCGATTGCCATGTGCCTGCCAAACCCTGGAGATTCAAAGCTCAGTAGGCCACAGTTCCTACCATTCAAAGGCTTACAAGGCTTTTTAACATAAATATTTAACCTCTACCAATTTTAATATACAAATGGAGGATCCCCTAGCTCTTTCTTAAGAGTTTTTCTCTTAAGAAAACTAAGGTCACATCAAGAACATCTAACATCTTTATTGCTTTCATTCAATTGTCATTTAACATAGCCAGTTAACTTTTGAGATGTGGAGAAATGGGGAAAAAAATCATGAAGCTATTGTCAGCACCTCAAAGACAGGGCTTTCCTCTGTCTTCCCAGTATGGCCATACTGAAATAAATTCCTTTCCTACTTCACCATTACTTGTCTCTCAGACTGGACTCTTGAGGCGGTGGATAGCCAAATTTGGGGATTCCCAGAGTCAAGCCTTTGGCCTAAGAGTTGGCATTGCCTGTCACAGATGTGACAAGTACACTGTAACATCACTAAATCTAGGTGAAGCACTGCTTTTATGCCTGGAAATCTAGGATGGTTACTCTAGCTGGTCTTGATCCTACTACTAAAAGCAAGGACTGGAGAGAAGGAACAATGAATGCTGCTGTGTAACTCCTATCATTCCATGTCACAGAGTAGAATACAACTTAAGTCTTGTGTGTCAGGTTCCCTAATTACCAAAAGAGTACAGTCACCCAAAAGTGATTTCATGTTTCCAGAACGTTCCTTCCAGAAAGCCCCAAACTTTGGCATCTCATGACAACACAGGATGTCTATGCGCTTCGCAGCAGTATTTAGTGCTTCTGGTTTTTCTTTCAAAGACTCTTAACATCTCTGTGCTAATAAGAGGTCATCCATTGAATTCTTCGCTTAACATGTGATACAGGATTGGAAGTTTGTCTTCACAACATTTGTCAGAGTCAAGCTAAATGCTATCTCTGAGGAATAAATTTTCCTTAAACAGATTAATTTTGAACTGGGGGCAATAGGCACTCCTTGGAATTTAAATTCTAAAGTAAAATGTGGTTGATTTAACTTTTTCACAATTCTTCCCTCTCCTGTCATCCACCTCCTTGCCATATCCTCATGACTGGCAGAAACTTGTCTCTTGGCCTTGGGTTTTGCCAAGCATTGTGCTTTACCCAATGAGATATTGACAGACATGGATGGCACAGAGGCTTGAACTGTGTTTATACCAAGTGTTGTTGCCCTCTTTGCCACCTGCCTTTCACCAGGAGAGCATGTCTCAGGTAGCCACTGGCCCAAGGAGAATGAGAAACATGTGGAGCAGTCCTAGGCCCAACATACAGCTTGGAGCAGAGCCCAGCGTAGATCGGCTGAACTCCAAGCCAATCCACAGACAGGTGAGAGAAATCAACACTTGCTGCCATAAGCCACTGAAATTTTAAGTTCACTTGTGCAGTTACTGCAGTAATAGATGACATATAAACCCTCTTCCATTGGCTATGTATTAATCAGCTTCATATTACTATAATGAAATACCCAAGGCATTTCACTTATAAAAGATTTATTTTGGTACAGTTCTGAAGGTTCCAGTTCAAGACTGGGTGGGCCCGGGTGGGCCCGGGTGGGCCCGGGTGGGCCCGCCCCGTTGCTTTGGGCATCCAGTGAGGATAGCACATCAGGGCAGGAGTATATGGTGGCACAAACCACTTACATCATGAGCTAGGAAGCAGAGAGAGAACACTATTGGGGTCCTGCAATCCCTTTTGAGGGCACTTTCTCAGAGGTCCACAGCATTTCCCAACAGTGTCACCCTGAGGAACACTCCCTTAACAAACACACGGACCTTTGGAGGACGCTAATCCAAACCATAGAGGCTAATTATTCTGAAGATCATCTCTATTAGTTTTCTGAGAATGGTGTAACAAAGTGCCACCAACTGTGTGGCTTAAACAGAAATTTATTGTCTCACAGTTCCAGATGCTAGAAGTCCAAAATCAAGGTGACGGCAAATTTGGTTTCTTCTCAGGGCTGTGAGGGAGAAATGGTTCTATGCCTTTCTGCTAGCTTCTGGTAGCTTTAGGCATTCCTTCGTATGTAGATGGTATTCTCCCAGTATCTTCACATTGTCTTCCCTCTATATGTATCTCTGCATTCAAGTACCCCTCCCCTTTGAGACAAGTTGTTGCTGTGTAGTTCAGGCTGGCCTTGAACTATGTGGTCCAAGCTGGCCTTGACTATGCAGTGATCCTCCTGCCTCAGCTTCTTGGGTGCTGGGATTACAGGCGTGAACCACCATGCCTAGCTTCAAATATCCTCAAGGATGCCAGCCATATCAAACAAGGGTCACACTATTTCTAAAGTCATATGCACATATACCAGGGTTAGGACTTCAGCATCTTGGTTGTTTTTTTAGGACTTCAGCACCTTTATGAAGAACACAACACAACCCATTTTAATACAATCTCAGATGTCTTTCTGGGGGTACAGGAATAAATAAGACTGTAAAGGTTTTTGGTTACTGGAAAATCAGAGTTCATTTTCTTTAGCTGTAGCATGGCTAAATAGGATTAAGTTTTGCTGTCTTCTAAACACTAAGTGATTTATAAGGCAACTGTCATCAGTCACCTACACTCCTGTCCATTCCTGAACTAAAGCATGTATGCTTTCTTTACAACCTTCACCTCATTAAGACTACATTTCCCTTTCATGTTTCTATTTCCAGCTGCCCTTAGTGCCCTGTTGCTTTAGGCTGCTGTTTTATGCTTATTTTTCTTGGCTGCTAGAGAGGCTGCCCACATGTTCTTCACACATTTCCCTGGAAATATGCCAAGCCTGTCTCCTCTGACCCCCCACATAGAAGCTGTAGCACAAGTGGTCTATAAATGCTGCTGAAAGCTGTTGCAGTACATCAGAATGGAATCGTGTAATCTCTAATCCTTATTATTCTTTGTATTTTCAATAAACCTGTAAGAGACCCATGCATGAAATTTGTTCCAGTTTTTACTCTTCACCAAAATAAACTTACCTAGACCCATGAAATCAAAGCACAATCCAGGTTTCAGTAAATTACATGTTGAGTAAAGATTATAATCCCCTATCTTGTGTTCAAAACCTTCAGGGTAGAAATTCTGCACATAGAACAGGGTCTCCACAGGCTTTCAGAACTGCAGGTACTTGAAAATGCCTGCAGTGTTTATTGTTTTGAAGTCTTCACTCATGGGGCTGTAACCACCACCACTGTTGTAACTTTTCAAAAGCTGGGGGTAACGGTGCTTTCTGGAGAATAATGGGAGGGGTGTGTGTGTGTGTGTGTAGGGCTGGAGATGAACTCAGGACCTTGTACATAGTACACAAGGGCTCTACCACTGAGTTCCACCTCCAGCCTGGGACTCATGTTAGCAATTGCCATGGCAACACCTATTGCTTTCAAGGTCAATTACAATACCTTGAGAGTGAAAATATTTAAATGTAGCAGTGGTTCATGCAACTCCTTTTTGCATTTTTCTGTCCATACAATATTCCACTGACCGGTATTCAAAGTATGGTCCACAGACTGGTGGCATCAACACCTACCAGTAAGATGGTGAAAAACGCAGACTGTACCCTGTCCCAGACATACTAAATCAAAATCTATTTCAAGGAAATCTTCAAGTGTTTCTCATGCTCACTCAAGCTGGAGAACTGCCCTAGTTTCTCTCTTCCTGTTTCTAGAGGACAGGACAACTTCTCTTCCAGCAGAATCTGCCAATCAAAGTTCTCAGGAACTTCTTGTAAAAATAACTGAATAGCCTACTAATGGGATCCCATTATCAAACCTGAAATATTACAATATGGATCTTTTTGTCTTAAATCAAGCTTCAGATCCCCAGCCCTCTCATCTGCCACCTCTAGGAAACAAAGAAAAGAAAACCCTTCATGCTCGTCAGTGTCTTAGTAGCAAGCTCAGGCTCAGGCACATTTAGAAAAGAAACGGTAAAACGTTTTTAAGCACAGAAGGCCTGAAAGCCAATAAAGCCAACTTTCACACCATCCTATTCCCTTGCTAAGTCTCACTTATGTGCCTTTTCCCATCACAGATATCATAGGCAGAGCCTTGCTCCTCTAGCCTTTTGTAATCTTCGTGGGAATCCTTGTACCTATGGGTTCTTCTTTGTGTAGCCAACAGTTAGAAAGCCTCAAAGACATAACTTAGCCAAGAGGACTTCTGCAGCCTCAGATATTGTACTTTCTCTTATACTAGATCCTAAAGACACAGCATGCTTCTTTGGGTACCACACAGATTACTTGAACCTTTTTCCTGTTAGATTTTTTATTATGTCCAAAAATCTTGCAAGTCCTTCCAGCAGATGGGAAACCAATCACGCTAAGTGTATTTGTTTTTTTCCAATGTTTAACATTCGAAACTATTTGAAGTTAAACAATCATAGTAAAAACTTCAGTCCGTGCAGCACTGATACAATTGAAATTACTTTCTGTATTCTAATCTTTCAACTGACAATAGTGTCCTTTACAGCCTTCTCCCCTCCAGGAGAGGATCTAGTTTAGGGTCAGGTATGGTATTTAGTCATCATGTCTATTTAGCCTCCTTTATTTGATTCAGAAACTTTTCCCAGATCATCTTTTTTGACATTAGTACTTTTAAAAAGGCTGAGGATGCAGCTCAGTAGTACCACACTTGCTTTGCCTAGCCCACATGAAGCCCTGGGTTCAATCCCCAGCATCACCAAAAAAAGAAAGAAAATTTTGAAGATTCAACATAGTTCTGGAAACACTAGCCACAGCAATTAGAAAAGAGAAAGAAATAAAAGGAATAAAGATAGGAAAGGAAGAAGTGAAACAGTCATTATTTGCTGATGATACGATACTTTACATAGAAGAACCAAAAAACTCGGCCAAAAGACTTCTAGACTTAATTGACAGATTCAGTAGAGTAGCTGGATACAAGGTCAACACTCAAAAAACAATAGCCTTCTTATACACAAATAACATACTCACTGAGAGAGAAATTAGGGAAACAATTCCTTTTATAATACCATCCCAAAAAATGAAATATCTAGGAATCAATCTAACAAAGGAAGTAAAAGACCTCTAC
The DNA here is from genome assembly GCF_000247695.1 of Heterocephalus glaber. The sequence goes on along the minus strand of NW_004624829.1, from coordinate 6,938,652 downwards.
ACTGAAAACTACAGCATTCTGAAAAAAGATATCAAAGAGGGTATCAGAAATTGCAAAGACATCCCTTGCTCCTGGGTAGGAAGAACCAATATAGTGAAAATGGTCATACTTCCAAAACTACTATATAGATTTAATGCAATACCAATTAAAATTCCAACAATATACTTCAGAGAACTAGAGAAAACAATCCAAAAATTCATTTGGAACCAGAAGAGACCTAGAATAGCAAAAGCAATTGAGACATGGCAGGGGGCATCACAATCCCCAACTTGAAACTATACTACAAAGCTACTGTGATAAAAACAGCATGGTACTGGCAAAGAAACAGACCCGAGGATCAGTGGAATAGAAGATGCAGAAACAACTCCAGACATACTCAGCCACCTCATCTTTGACAAAGGAGCCAACCACCCTCATTGGAGGAAAGATAGCCTATTTAATAAATGGTGTTAGAAAAATTGGATTTCAACCTGCCAAAGATTAAAACTACACCCATATCTATCACCATGCACTAAACTAAGATAAAAGTGGATTAAAGATCTAAATATTAAGACAAGAAACACTAAACTTGCTGGACGATAAGTTAGGTAGAACTCTTGAAGACACTGGCATAGGAAAAGACTTTACGAACAAAACCTCACTAGCACGGGAACTAGCACAAAGAATCAACAACTGGGATCACATCTTATTAAAAAGCTTCTGCACTGCAAGAGAAACCACCAACAGAGCTAAATTCTGGGAAAAAATTTTTAGCAGCTGTAACTCAGACAAAGCACTACTATCTAGAATATATAAAGAATTGAAAAAATTCAGACCCCCCCAAATTTAAAGACACAATTCAAAAATGGGCATCTGAAATGAAGACATTTCTCAGAGAAAGAAGTAAAAGCAGCAAATAAGCATATGAAAAAATGTTTAACATCACTGGTCATTTGAGAGATGCAGATGAAAACAACACTGAGATTCCACCTCACCCCACAAAGAATGGCTGCTATCAAGAAATCAACAAATAACAAATGCTGGCGGGGGGGTGGGGAGAAAGGAACCCTTCTCCATTGTTGGTGGGAGTGCAGACTGGTACAACCACTATGGAAATCAGTATGGAGATACCTCAAAGAAGTAGGACTAGAGGTCCCATTTGACCCAGCTATTCCCCTGCTCAGTATTTTCCCAAAAGAATTAAAAGAATCATACCACAGTGATAAATGTACACCCATGTTTATAGCGGCACAGTTCGTAATAGCTAAAGCTTGGAAACAGCCCAAGTGCCCATCAACGGAAAACTGGATAAAGATGTGTTTTTTTTTTTATAAAATGGAATACTACTAAGCCATAAAGAATGAGAAACTAGAGACATTTATAGCTAAATGGATGCATATCAAGGCCATACTCTTAAGTGAAATAAATAGGACACACATGTGTAAATACCGAATAGTTTCTCTGGCGTGAGAAATTGAAAGTGTAAATAAGGATTAAAATGATTAAATGAATAATTGATAATTTGAAATAGGAAAAAAAGGTCCAAAAGAGTGGGGGAAGTGGGAGGGGAAGGGCAAAGGAAAGAAGGGAAAGGAAAAATTATGAGAAAAGGAAAAAATGGAAACAAAGTCTATGTAAGTAGGGAAGGGTGGAGGAGGTGAAGAACGCACAGGTAATGGGGAAAAAATAAGAACCAAGATACATCATGTATAGGTACAAGCACCCAATGATAAATGTAATTGTACTATATACCTAAAATGTACCAATAAAATAATTTAAGCAAAGAAAAAAGAAAATTTTGAAGATGCACTAGAGCACTAGAGTTGTTCTTAATAGACTGCTTCTCATTTCAGATATATGGTTTCCTCGTGGCTAGATTCAAGAAAAGTATTTGTAGTTGAATACTGCACACAAGGTGATAGATTCTTGATTTTGGTCATTCATTCAAAGGTGCTATCCAGTTTATTCACTGTAAGTTACTTTTCCCTTGAATGTGTGATAGGATGAATAAATGGTCCCCTACCCCGAGAGTGCTCATACCTTAATCTCCAGAACCTTATGTGAAAGTTACTTTATATGACAATAGGGATTTTGCAGATATGGTGAATGGAGATAGTATCTGGGATCATCCAAATGGGGCTCAATGTAATCACAAGTGGCTTTACCAAAGAGACACAGGAGTCAGAGAAATACGACACCCAGAAGCAGAGAGTGGAAGCCGCCATGCTGATGGCTTTGAGACTGAAAGAAGGAGCTAAGAGCCAAAGAATAATGGTGGTCTCTAGGAACTTAGAAAGGCAAAATTAGATTTTTCCCCTACAATTTCCAGAAGGAACCTGTCCTGCCAACACCTCAATTTTAGCCCTGCAAGACTCCTTTCAGATTTCTGACCTCCAGAACTGTTATTTTAAGGAATTAAGTTTGCAGCAATGTTAATGGGGCAAGATAAAACTGATACACAACTCATAATTAGTCTGTGGGAGACTCTGAAATCATGTAAATGTGATGCTTGTCAAAAACTCTCCTGTTTTAACACCACTTGATAATTCTTGCCTGACTCAGTCTCTGCTGATGACAAGATGCTCACTATTCACCTCCAGCACTCCTCACAACTTAACTCGACATGGCATTCTTTAGTAAGCAAAAGCCTTACCTATCTGTATAATTTGTATATTCATGTCCCTCATTTCTATGTTATATGTACATACTCAAGATTTCAGATTTTTTGAATCGCTTATCATTCATTACTCCGCTTAATTGTTTTGGTGCAAAGCTTTCTGGGTCCTTCAAGTGGGAGCCACGGGCCAGGCTCATACTGAAAGCAGCAGCCAGGCTGAGCTTTCTGACCTTGTGCCTGATCTCTATAGACTGACTGGTGTTGGCACCAAAGATAGTCCTCTGTCATCTGCAACGGATCTGAGTGGAGGCCTGGTGTGGGAGCACCACCCATTATGAGTGGGGAAGGGACATATTCAAGGATGAGGTTAGCAGAAAGCAAATGCAGGACAGAAAAAGAAAACTAAGTCACAGAAACAGCCACAAGCCAAAAGGGCTCTGACTCCAACACACTGCTCCAGGTTCTGAGTGTAATACTGTACACTGCCTGAGTTTCTGCTCCTCGGAATTCAGCCTGTGGATGTACCCAGAAGGAACCCAAGAGGCAAGGCTAGCCTTGAGTACATCCGTCACCAACATAGCACTCTCACAAGCACTGAGACCATGCCCTTACTATGCTACAGCACATGCTGCTCCGATGATCAGCAAAGACTGCTTTTCTTCATGAACAATCTCACCCCTGAGTCATTTCTTAAGCCTGTTTCCTCTATGTTCTATTTAAAATGTTTTTCTTTACAGTAAACTTTAATCTTCAATCTCCCAGGTCAGAAATATTTCCCCAGTGCCGGCTCCATCCACCGAGCATGGGTCAAAGATGAACAAGGCCCAGGGCCGGGGATTTAGCTCAGTGGTTTCGCTGCCTGCTGCCCAAGCACAAGGACCTGAGTTCAATCCTCGGTACCAAAAAAAAAAAAAGATGAACAAGGCTGTTTTTCTAGTGTACATTCCAGGAAATGCTGTTGGGGCTACTTGGAATGAACTTCCTGCTTCCCCTGCACCTACCACACTTCAGTTAAAAACCTTCAGTTCTTACACTGCAGAGTCAGAACCCAGATTCCAGGAGTCTATTCCTTTGCACCAAGACACAGGGCATCTACAGGCATGAAACCCTTCAACAGACATGGACAACAGACACAAGACAAAGATTTAATAAAACTGGAGAAAAATGCAACACTGAGTGTGGAGGGACCAGGTGATGCAAGAGACATGTTGACAGCACTGGAGGATGGACAGAAGAATTCCAGGTAGCAAATTTAACTCAGACAAATAGGAAACTCAGGCTGAGGTAGAATACCTAGAAAATAGACAATATGAAATGTAGTATAGTGTAGTCACTTAGCATGATGCAAAGCTACCACCACAATCACTAACCAAGATGTAAAATTCTAGAACAAAGGAAAAAGAATTTCCTAAGGACTGGGGATACAGCTCAGTCAGTCACAAGAGTGCTTGCATGCAGCGGGGTCTGAGTTCAATTTTCAGTGCCACAAAGAAAGATAGAAGGATTTCCTAATAGGTGGAACTAGGAATAATCTTAATGATTAACACTAGAATCAATGCCAACCTCTACAGACTTGACACTTTCAAGTCTTTACTGTGTTGGGCTTTCCATCTTCGGGAAAAGGGGCAGGGTAATTCTCCAAACCTCCCCTTCTGGACACCAAAGGTGTTCTGTCAAAATAGGCTTGTTCAGCCTGTCTTTATACCCAGGAAAGCCCCTGATTTGTCTATTCTGGTACATTTCTGGGCAAAGTCGCAGAGAGATGGGTCTACTCCATAATGCTTCATCGTGAAAGAATTGCTCACTGAAATGATCACATGGTTGGTTGTTGCATGGGAAAACTGTCTGCATTAATGAGCTGGCCTCGCCATCCCGGGGACCCCCAGATACAAAAGATAAGTATATCTGTCCAGTCACATTAATCATCTGATTTCTCAGCAAAATTGCATCCAAGTGTATTCAAATAGCTTTCGACAAGCACTGGGCTATTTCTTGCTCATGTTCTATTCCTCATTTTTGAAATAATGAGTAAAGCAGAAATAAGTGGAATGACTGCAGCAGGTAATTGAGATTTTTAATGGTTCTGGCTGAGGTGAACTGGCCTGCCAGAGTTGATTTTAGGTTCTGACAGAGGGGTGAAGGAACCACCTACCTTCCCCACCACTCAAATCCAATAAAACAACAGAAGCATAAAGGTCAGGGTTTCTTAATCTTGGGTCTGGACAAAATTCTGTGCATCTATCAATTTGGATGGGAAAACACTTGTATCTTTCTGTTCACTAACCTTTCACTGAAATTTAGCATTTCCTCTAGGCATGAATGTAGGTGACAAATCATGTAAGTACTAGAAGCTCACATAACTTTGTCAACAAGAGAAATCAGATACCTTATCACATTTCAGTTGCTATGGATTTTATAAATATTTATGTTTATTGCTACTTCAAACTTACAGCATTTGACCCATTACTTGATTCAGCCATGCAACAAGTTAATAAAGCAGCACAAATAGTAAACCATAAATTCTGGAAAACTAATATAACTCATTTCCTTGTAATCTTATCTAGTTTGTGTATTTTAAAGATACACCTGAGAAGGGGCCCACAAGTTTCAGCAGGCAGCTCCCAAAGGAGTCCAAGGTACATGAAAGGTTAAGAACCCCTGATGAAGGAAGGACATGACTACTCAAATCACAGAGAGGAAACAGCACATTTTTATTTTGAAATCAGCAGTGCTCTAGCGCATTAAAAAATATCGTCAACCCGGCCTTCCTCCAGCCCAACTGGATCACCATTAATCAAGCTTTATAAATATTCAATTACATTTTCAAGAGAAAGCAGCATTTCATTTTTTAAATGAATCAATTCTTGATATCTGATGTGTTGTATAGAATATAAACCAAGCCACATTTCTCTCATCTTTCATTAAAAAACAGCTATAGGATACCACAGTATATTATTCTATTATAAAGGTGACTTGAACATTATAAGAGAGCACAGCCATTAAAGTAAAGTAACATGCTAGATCTCTTAACATTTCTTTAAAAGGAAACAAAAGCAGATATGGGTTCTACTTGTCAGAGTTCTGTTTGCATGTTTTTGTTTTAAAACAGTAAGAGTAACAATGACTTCCCAAACAATCAGAGGCATCCTTTCTCCAATACAAAGCAATAAGCTAGGTCACAATTCACTATTATCACCCAAGATAAAAGTATTTACCTTTCCATTCCTTTGTTTCTCCGAATTACCTTATCCCCTTATCTTCTATGGCTGGGCACAATAGGACCCACTTTGTTTCTACCTTTCAGTTCTTAGCAGGAACTGCATCACCAGACTTATCAGCAGACCTGCTGCCTTGGCCTCAAGCTAGTCTTCAAGTACAAGGTCATACCCACACTTACTGTATCCAAATGATTTCCTTCCTAAACTGGAAAAAAAACCAATTCTATTGACTCCAAATAGTATTCTAATAATAATAGCATGATGGTTTTAAATTCTAAACAGTAAAGAGAGCCTTTGTAAAGCATTACAGCCGAACTGGAAGGGCTGGGGAGGATGTCCACCGATGTGGGTTTTAACCTGTACAAGCACAAGAAAAACATTTCTTAAACTTCTCTAGTTCCAGTGTGACTTTCTAGCTCCTTTTATTCTACCATACCATTTCTTCTTCCATGCCAATTCAATAAAAAGAACAAAAAAACGAAAAGAAGTAGGCTTACTTACATTCATTCTTAAAAAACACTTGCTACATACTTTACCATTTGTTCCTACTTTGGAAGGATGTTCTGTGTTGACACTAATTCTATCTCAAAATGGACCCTGAATATTTCATTTTTATCATTTTGCTTATTGTAAATTCAACAAAAATAAACTGATTTCACTGATAAAGTATTTTTTTTCTAAAACATGATAACCCCGCAATGTCTCTGTAACAACCTCAATCAATATAAGCTAACCTTTGATGTGGACTGTTAACCCACAATACAATACCAATCTGAGAGTCACATGCATTTGCTTAGGAGAATTTTCAAGTTCTGTTTGCCACAGGTCTCTCCACAAACTCTACTCACAGCAACTATCCAAAATGATCTTTATTTCCACATCTAATATACCAGTAAGGGTGAGAATAGAAGAAAGCTTTTGACTTTCAACTTTACAGTCAGGCAAGATCCTTTGCTATCCTCAGGTCAACTTTATAATGAAGTAGTGAATATAATAGGCTCTGAATGACTTACTGCAGTGGTAATGAAGTCATTACTACTGTTCAAAAAAGCCCCCAAGGTCATTCTATTACAAGGACATAAATGATACCGAATGTTATAACCGAACTAAAAACAAAGATACCTTTTTGTTCTACACATCGGAGATGAGAACAAGGGGACTGGGCTGAAATAAAACAACAGAACACATGAAATATCTCTTTTGTAACTTTAATTGAAGCATTGCTATTCATTTTTAACTCTTTCTTAAAAGGACCAAATTTTAAAATCTAAGTCAATTTTTTTAAAACCATCAAGAACTTCCCTCTGAAACAAAAACAATGATGCTCATTCCTCCAAAGGTCCGAATTTAAATTCCACCACAATCAAAACAAAACAAAACAAAAAACCCACACAGAAATAAAAAGTAACAAAAATCACATTCTAGGGGGTCAGTGCATTTAGCAGTCTAAGCTGTACTAATTGTCCTTCAGCTGACTTTCAAAAAAATAACACCCTAGCTCATCAAAATATACATTTTCCATTTGCTTTTTTAAATTAAAAATAATAATTAAAAAGAGGAAATTTTAAGGAAGTCACAATCAATTGCCTGACTCATTTTGATGGCATGTACAGCGTATGGAGGTCAGGAAGGCTATCTGCAGCACACCTCACTGGGACATCCATCTTCAGGGTTTAGCTTTCTTCCAAACAGTGTAAAATACCCACCTGGACAGGAGTTAAGGAATGAAAGCAGGTAATTCAAGGCAGAACAGGTCTCACTTAACATCTGTGTGTTGGCCTACAAATTGAAAGATGAATGAAAAGCTGCATGCCTTAGAGCAGTGTGGCCATGAGAATAAAAGCCTTTGCACAAGGCCACTTTGCAGCCTAGGACACTTCCCACCTGGGACATTTAAAGGAAAAACTGAGTGGGCAAAAGGCTAAACTGAAGGAACACAGAGATTTTCTCTGGTAACACTACTATTTCCAAGGTCCCAGAAAAAGGTTTGGGGAGATAGTATAAGAAAGAAGGGAAAGACAGAGTGAGGAAAAGAGACAAGGAAAAGTGGAGGAGATTGGAGGGAAAGGGGGGAGTGGAAGGAGGGAAGAAGGGGAACCAGAGGGCAGAAGCCTTTCCCCAAACATTACCAACTGATTTTCCAGCCTCTAAACATGTAATCACAGACCTGACTACACAAACACTGCTGAAGGACACTGAATCTAGGCAGCAGGTGGAGGGAGACGTCCCATCTCTCCACGGGCCTCAGGACACAGCTACTCCACATACAAAGTATCCCTTCCTCTCATGACGGACCTAGGGAGCTCTTGCCTCTTGCCTGGGGTCGGGCCTCAGCAGGCTACCTGGCTCTGTGTGGCTCTGTTCCGGCAGAACCCAGTCTAGCTGCAGGTCAGCAGCAGTCTAGGGATCTCCCCTAATGACAATGACAACTGCAGCCTGGGCCACCCCAGATAAGGATCCTGTTGACTGCAGACTATAGCCTGTCTGCCTCTGAGAAGAAGGAAAAGCAGTACAAATTTTTAACAATGCCTGCATTTCAGTTTTCCTCCCGTTCTTTCCTCTTTCTCTGGAATAATTTTACTGGCTGGAATGGGGACTGCTAGCATTAACACTTCAGTTCCCATCACTGTTTTAGTTCTCAATTTCTACTGCAAATTAGCATCAAGTAAAGCGTGGGAATTAACACTGAAGTCAGTTTTAATATGAGTAAAATGAGTATCTCTGGAATTTTTACCTGCCACAGATAGGGCAGCATTATAAACCAGGGATTCTCATGCCTTTTGGGTGCCCAAAAGGCCCCCGGAGGGCTGATGAAAACAGGACACTGGGCCCACCTCCACGTTTCTGACTGGTCAGCAGGTCAGGGTGGGGCTTGAGAATGTTCACCTCTAACTAGTTTTCAGGTGATCCAGCTGGTCTAGGAAGCCTTTGAGAACCTCTATGAGAATCTGCATATCTAACTAGTTCTGGGCAACACAGCAGGTCTGGGAAACCTTTGAGAACCACTGCCTTGGGCCAGTGGTACTTAATTATTCACCTGGGAAGTCACTCTCCAGAGTCACTGAGAGTGGACTCAGAAATCAGTGTTTTCTCTGAAAGTCACCAAGAGATCCTAGCCAAGTTTGAGAACTGGGGTTTTATATATTACCAAGCTAATTTTGTTTATTATTAGGATTTAAAATGTTAAGACTGGCATATGATTACTCGAATGTTCTGATAGGGCAACACAATGTCGTAGTCAAAGGATACAATTCCAAGTATGAAGGGACACAGACGATCTCCTTCGAGAATTCCACAGGACAATACAGGCGCCCAAGCTGTTCTTCATAGAGCGACAGGGCTTCTGTCAAATTGACACAGTTTCCCTAAATCAAAGACAGAAAAGCAAGCAATGGGATTCTTGAGTCCTACACATTTGAAGGCTCAAATAAAGAACAATTCTAGCTTGAGATAAAAGCTCCATCTTTAAAAATAAGATAAGGCCTCTGTATTTTCACAAATTGCATTGTAATCTACTTATAGACTCATTAGCTCATTTTCCTACTCATTTACCAAGCTATTTCAAATTATTAGAGTGTGAAGCAATACAAAGCAGTGAGACCAATTTCTCGTTAATGACACAGTTCACTGTATACACACCATGCAATCTGGCAGAGTCATACACATAACCTACTGAAAGTAATTTTTATAATGGTCGCTACTATGTTGAAAATGAAGTATCAAAGAGATAGTGTTCCTGATTTCCAGAATGGTCTAAATTAGAACCGTTCTAAAAGGCGAAAACATTGACGTGGAACTGTATTTATACCTTGTGCACTTTCCTTTCCCCCAAACCTGTGACTGATTTTAAGGCATAACAAAACAAAAGTTCACCCAAGATATATATTCTAAGGATATCCTGAGGCTGCTTTGCTTTTGGGGGGGGGGACTGAACCCAGGGCAGGCTAGGCAAAGATTCTTCCACTAAGCTACACCACCAGCACCAGTTGCACTCTTTATCAAAAACTTTCCCTTGACTTCATTGTAATAACTCTTCTCCCTTTTTGGTTATCACTTTTCAGCCTCCTCGGCAGGTAGAGGTGGTCAATGAAATACAGCGGAAGTCAGCTGGGAAAGCTTTTGATTCTGAACAATCAAAGATAAGAGTGACTGGCCCCTCCAACTCTCTTCCAGTCTATAAGCCAGACGTAACATGGAGCTGCAGCAGCCGTTCTGTGACCATGAGAAAAAAAAAAGCTGAAGAGAATCAGAGATGCTGGACAAAACATGGTAGAGCTACTGTATGGATACATTGTCTGCTTAGCTCTAGAGCAGTGCTTCTCAATTTTTAGTGTGTACATCAATCACAGGACATTTAAGTTTTGATTTAGTAGCTCTGGGATAGAGTTTATCACAATTTTAGCCCACTTTTCCCACACTTGCTTTTCATGTTGCATTTAGAAAACAAGATGTGTATTTAATATTACCTAGTTCTTTAACCACTGAAACTTATAACATTCAGAAGCCTACCAAATCCATGTATTGATACCATTCTTTCTTAAGAACTCTACAATGAATCTGTCTCAAAATAGCCAAGTACAATGTAAAGTGAAAATTATTTACAAATGAAGACAACCTATGATGTAAGAATTTCTGAAAATGCCATTTCAAACCCAGCAGCTCAGTCAGCCCTAGACGAGACGAGATATCTTCCAAGAGCTGGCCTTGGTGGCTTCAACTTAGCACATTTGCTCACCATGACGTCATCCTCCAGAGCCTGCTGTTTAATAACCCATCATCTAGGGTCCTGCAGTGGGGTTTGACCAAAATGCCCTTCACCAGCATATAATTTGGTTTCAACATCAAGTTCACCATGAGAGCACATAAACACCACATGTGTAATTTACGAATCATAAATAGAAAACACTGCCTGGTTGTTTTTAGAACACATCACCACTGGGGAAGCTATAGAGTGGAAATGCCACCAAGGTGAACAGCTGAATGGTTTTCCTTGCCATCTTAAAACTGACACACTTTCTCTGAAGAGAGAATATGGAAGGAGCTCCTTACAGAGAATGTGGTAAGGAAATGGGAAAGTTTTAATTTGCTCTTTCCCAACATTGTCAAGAAGCAGTTTTTAAAAAGAAAAGAAGAAACTCCACAAATAGACTTACCCCAAAAAAGTAACGTGATACATTTCACTTTCCTGTCTACTTAAATAGAACATTTTTCTTTTTTATAAAAAGAAAGATATGCAAGAGATTCAGAAAATAAAATCTAATAGCAAAGAATTAGTCACCCATTAAGGACAAAAGGAAGAGATGGGACAAGGGGTGGGAGCACAACTAGGAGTTAAATCGCAGTTCAGCAGCTTCGGCTCTAGACAGTTCTCCTTGCCCCATTTAGGTTTAAGTGACACTTGCTTTTTTACTTTATAGATTTCTGTATCGTTTGAATATTGTAAACTTAAGTTAGCATACATTATTTCTGTAATGTAAAAAAGGCAGGTACCTACAGCAACACCTTTTTATCAGGTTCAAAAGCAAGCATAACTAAATAACAGAGAAATCACACCTATGTGAATCATCTATAGAGAAAATACAGGAGTTCTTAAAATGACACTAAGAATAGGTTATTTACAGGAAGCAGCAGGTATTAAGAATACAGATGTGAGGGCTGGGGATTTAGCTCAGTAGTTCCACCGCCAGCCTCGCAAGTGCAACGTCCCAAGTTCGATCCCCAGTACCTCCCCCCCGCCAAAAAAAAGAATACAGATGTGTCAAGGGTACTGACAACATCCAGTTGAAGTGAGACAGGAGTGGTCAGAAGTTTGCTAGTACATCTGCATTGTAGCTTACATCCATGTTACATACAAATTTTATATCCATTAAGGTATAAGGGAGAGAAATACGGGTACTCCATTCTGAGGACCTGCCTCCTAGGCCAGAAAAGCAACCCCCCCATTTGAGTTCTACTGGCCCACCTGGCCCAGCACAATTCCTACAACACATTCCCCAGCTTCATGGCATGCTAACATGGCTGCATTCAAGCAGCCATGGTGACAACAGTGACAGCACAAACTCTTCACTGTGACATAAGCAGTTTGGGGCAGGAACACTTGGCTTTTATAAATCACCACACAACATTTTCATTTTATTTTTAACCTTATTTCAATTCTTAGCTGCACACTCCTGCATGGAGGGGTGAACATGGCAAGAACTGAGATCTCCCAAGCATGTGGGATGCAGCTCAGTGATAGAGCACTTACTCGACACTGTGCAAGGCCCTGGGTTCAATCTCAGCACCAAAAAAGAAGGACCAAAAAACCCACACTGTGGCGACTATAGCAATACACCCTGAGTAGACCACCTTGCTTCCTGACTTGAGTACAGCTTCTGAAAAGCTTACACCTCTCAGTCCCTATGAATCTCACTGTGAGATACATCTGACCAGTGAATATACAGTACGATCCCCAGGTGTTACAAAATGAGGACACTGTATTTCCAACAGTGATGAATATAAGGACAGAGAACATGCCGTAATACATCTTTTGGATAATTCTTGGAAAACACTATGGCCCTAGGCATATAATACTTGTGACTGTTGGTAAGTCAGTTGGCAAATGCAAGTTATCAAAGCCTAGGTCATCAATATTTACAAATGAACTATGGTGATATTCTAAGCAAGCATTCCTACTGGTCTTCCATTCTAAGATACTAGTTCCTCATAAGAGGCAGTCTACCAGGCAAATATTCAAAAGAAAAGAAAACAAGTCATACTTTCTAATGCTCCTTTTTGTCTACTCCAAACTGACTAGGTTCAGAGACTCCTCCGTTTTGATTTTTTTTCCCGGTACCAGGACTTGAACTCAGGACCTTGTGCTTGCCAGGCAGGCACAGCACCACTGAGCTACATCCCTAGCCCTGTTTTGTTTGATTGATTGATTGATTGATTGATTTTTGGTACCAGGGATCGAACTCGGGTCCTTGCACTTGCACAGCAGGCAGCGAAACCACTGAGCTAAATCCCCAGCCCTGTTTTGTTTTTTTTTTTCTTTTCTTTTCTTTTCTTTTTTTTTTTTTTGGTACTGGGAATCGAACTCTCAGGACCTTGCACTCTCGAGGCAGGTGCCGGAACCACTGAGCTAAATCCCCCGCCCTGTTTTGATTTTTTAAACAAAATATCACTATGTTGTCCAGGCTGACCTGGAACTAGTGATCCTCCTGCCTCAGCCTACCAAGTAAGAAGGATTATAGGCGTATACCACTGTATCCAGCTTCTTTTCAGTCTTTCTTTGTTTAAAGATCCCAGAACTTCATATCCTTCTTCAACTTAATCTGCATGTGATTTCCTATTTGGAGAAATGTGTAAGGAAAAAAAACGCTATAGGTATGCTCTGCTTATGAAATATCCACTGACAAAAAAGTCCAACTTGTTGAATCCGGGTTGCTGTTATAGTAAGAACCCTTTGTTTGAGCAGGTTTTACTAAAGATACCTTACAAAACAGGGTCAGCAAACTTCATCGGCAAAGAGCCAGACAGGAAATACTTTAGGCTGTGCAAAATGTACAGCCTCCTTTACAACCATTCCTCACTGCCACTGACAATACGTGATAAATGGGCATGGTCATGTGCCATGAAAAGTACAAAAACAGCAAGAGGCCAGATCTGGACCACAGTTTGTAGATCTGCTATAAATCGAATCAAGTCTAGAATGTATTTAAAAGATCATTCCTACACACCAGGGGGCATATATCCATTCTTAGTTATTTGCTCGCCTAGAAGCTTTACAAGCCTTTCACAAGTGCAAAGTCCAGGAGGAATCGCTACATGTCTGCAGCTCTTGTATGCAGTGAGAGAAGGAGGGAAACAGGGCAGGCTGGAGCCTAGGTCAAGGTGTTTTGAAGTTGCTAAGTTGTTTTCAGCATTATCCATCTCAGATCCCAGAAAATATCTAGGGTACAGTAGGGTCTGTAAGTACCTCCTCAGGAGAAAAGTTAATGCTTCAAACCTGTTCCTGATATTGAAATAACTAATGCTTTGTTTTTTACAAAAAGCAGTTGATCAATGAGTAGAACTAAGTTATAGTATTGGATAGGAGCAAGATGTTCTGGCGTGCTATTGAAAAGTAAGGTGACTATGGAAAACAACTATCCACTGTACAATTTATACAGCCAAAAGAAAAGATTCTAAATGTTTCTACTATAAAGAAATGACAAGTGCTTGAGGAGACAGATCCTTACCCTGATTCAAGTACTACCCAGTGTATACATGTACCAAAACATCATATGGTACCCCCCAAAATATTTATAACTTTTTTAGTTTTATGCACCAGTTAAATTAAATTTAAGGACTGGGGATGCAGCTCAGTGGCACAGCACCTGCCTGACAATCACAAGGCCCTGAGTTCTATTCCTGGTACAAAAAAAAAGAGACTAAAATAAAATTTAAGATGTTTTAGTTTTTTATTTGGTACATATTTGCAGTACACAATGATATATTCATTGTGGGGCGTTGATGCACGTACTTAAAATATTCTAATTCTTTTTCCTTCCCCTCCCTTCCATCCTCTCTTCCTCCATCTCTAGATCACTTTCCCATTTTGCAAAACATCTATCAACCTGTTTCCTATCATCTATCTTTTATTCTGCTCTTGAAATTATTTATACTTTGGATTTCTCATATGAGAGAAACCATGTGATATTTAAGCTTCTGTGTCTGATATTTCACTTAACATTAATGGTCTCAAGGTGCATCCATTAAGTATTTTAATAGGTTTTGTGTATACATGTATTTTATATGGACATCAAGAAATATACCTTCAAACTTTCTCTGAAAATTAAGGTTCCCCTAGAAAGTGAGTAAAACACCACAATTTGCTTCCATCTGGTGGCTGTAGTTCATACCACAGGCAAAGCTGTTTATCAAGTTTATGTGGCTAAAGGGGCTTTTTTCAATGAAAAGTCTCCCAGATGAGGGGAGGAAAAAAAACCCATAATCTGTGTCTCCATCTGGTGGCAGCAGCTCATACTACAGCCAAAGACCAGGTCTGACAAATCAGGATAAATTTTGGTTCCCGCTAAAAACTCATTTATTTCCAAAAGGTAAAAGGTCAGACATTTAGAAACCAACTGCTTAGAGAACATAATCCAATGGTGCTATTCTATTCTTAACAGAAACTTCAAGAATATGCAAATTTTAAAATACAAAATTCTCATTGAGAATCTCAGGGGAAAAACAGCCTACCTGTGTAAAATACTTCCCATCGTGTTTCAATACTTTCATTGAGAGGTCAAGAATCAGTCTGAGAAACTCCCATGTGGAATCTGGACATTAAAAAAATTAAGTTGTACAAATGCGGCTTTGCATGCATCAAAAACACCAATCATCAAATATTCATGCTGGTACTCAATATAAACAAGGAAGAAAGAGCCAGGAGCCTAAGACCCATCCAATATTTGAAAGCTTACTCAGAACAATAATAGAGTCACATAGCTGATATGTCACATGCATGCTACACATAGACGCCAAGGTTAAAATCAAATATGCATCTACTCGGCACTGTTCTCACACCACTAATAAAGATTTGATATAATGGGCTAGCAGTGTAGCTCAGTGGTGAAGCACTTGCCTAGTATGTGCAAGGTGCTGGGTTCTATCCCCTTCCCCCCACCCCTAAGAAACAGTGATCCCACACAACGGCAGGGTTTGACTTCTTAAAGAAAAGTGCTTTAAGAGAGAATGTAGCAACATTCCCAGAAAAAGCTGAAAGGGTCATCAGGTTGAGACCCCATTTTGCAAACTAAGCAGGAAGTCAAATTCATAGAAAAATATTAACACAGAAAAGCACACACCAGCAGAGATTTGGGGTATGTGACTTGAGAAGTGGGAGTGTTTCTGTCCTTGGTTTAAGTCATCAATTTGTGCCACTACAGATAAAAATCACATAATTTAAACAAATTATCAAGCAATGTAATGTCTAAATGATATGATTATGAGCCATTGCACTTCGTGGCTTTTTTCTAGTGGCTGAGTTAATTCATTCATTTAATGGTGGAACAGGAATTAAAGTCAAATCTAAATCCAGCCATCTTTCCACCAGGGGCCTCAGTTTAATTCCCTTTATAAAATGAGAGAACGTAATTAGACCATCTCCAAGATCCTTTCACCCTCCCCTGGAGAAAACATTTCCATGAACAATTACCACAGTTAACAACACAAAACAGAACCTACCTTCTTCTGGAGATGTGGAGATTGGAACAGCTGTCAAATCATTAATCACATAATCAAACTCTCTCCCTTCTTTGGCGTACCTCTTCAGTACTGGAATACAGTCTTCTATTAGAACCTTCCAGAGAGAACAGGATATGAGTAAGCCAACACATATGCATGTAGTTCAACAAGACTTGCAGAGGAATGTGGGAAAGTGCAAGCTATGGCTTAAATTCACAGCACCTGTCATACAAAGACTTTCATTCATGTCTGTAATAGTGAAAAATTAAGTGATCAGTGTATGCCCTATATGCATCCTCATCTCATCTAAACAATAACTCTACAGGTGGAAACTAACTTAAGCGAGGTTACATAGCTTTCCCAAAAGCACTCAGTAAGAAATAGAGGCAAGAAATACACCAAAAGCAAGTTCATACTTTTAACTCTGATCCAGACTGCCTTCCCTAGCGCTGCTTTCCTCTACTCTTTTCTTCTGTACTGATGACTATGTTATTGATTTTTACACATTAACTATTAACTTAACAATTTTTCAAATAGTCTAAGTATGCTGATAATAAATTCATGTCCTAAATATCAGCTTCCACCACAAAAGAGTCACCAAAGGGGAGAGAACAGCAGTTAAGGGCTGGAATTGTCATACAGATCCTACATAGTAAGTAAAGCAGTCCTTTGCTATCACAGTTTTACTGTCTGTCCATGGCTTCCGTGTGCCATGGCCAACCTCAATGTGAGCATATTACATGGAAAATTCCAGAAAGAAAATTCATGAGTTTTAAATTGTGTTTGGCATGGTGAAACCTTACCCCACCTAAGATATGAACCAACCTCTTGTCCCAAATCTCCACACAATGTGCGCAACCCATCCATTAGCCACTTAGTGGCTGCCTCGGTTATCAGACTGCAGTGTCACACAGTGTGTATGTTCAGGTAACCTTTATTTTACTTAACAGTGGCCCCAAAACACAAGAGTAGCGATGATGGCAATTTCATTATAGTATATCCTTATAACTGTTCTACTTTATTAGTGGTAGTTATGGTTACTCTCTTACTATGCTCAATTTAAATCATTATCATAGACATGTATGCATAGGAAAAAATGGCATACACAGGGGTTGGGACTATGCAGTTTCAGGCATCCATTGAGAATCTGGGAACATAGTCCTCAAGGGTAAGGGAAGACAACTACTGTGTACAGGAAATATGACTGGAATTTTGGGGTTTGCCTTATCTTTGAAATATCTGGGAACACATCTGGCTCTAGGTAAAAACCCTAAGAGAAGAAGTTATTATCTTTTAGCTTTCTACCAACAACAAAAAGATTTACATATAACAAGTTAGAAATCAAAAATCTGCCACAACTCCCTATGATATTTTGTATTTTTATGAGTTCCAATTTTGAAAAAATTTTACTCTCACTGTTTCATAACTCGCTTTACTTAAGGCATCATCCAAGTTCCACTAAGCAAAGATAGTGTACTAACCCCCTAGCTGTCTACAATACACATTAATCCCATTTGATATGCTCATAATTTTTCCACATGCTCATATGGATTCTTAGAATATCCATTTATACATAAACACAAATTTGTGTTCTCTTTCATAAAACCTGAATCACACATTCTGAACTTGCACATTTTTGCCTAACATTTTTTTCCAGGTAATTATAAAATTTATTTTTAAAATTACATCATTTCACTAAAAACATTTTGTTTTTGTCATTGCCAAGCCCTGGCCTCTACAAACAGTCAGAGTAAATCTCCTTGTATGAATGCCTTTGTCTGTGGGCTGGGTGCTTAAGCACTGGGTTATCTAGGTAAAGGCCATGTGTGGTTTAATCCTGAGTTTTGATAGCAATTCATGTTCTAAACGACAACTCACACATGCAGTGATTTCTTTGCATCCTCCCTAGCATGGATTATTGTCCCTCTCCTAAATTGTGCCAAGTCTGTTGCTAATGATTTAAAATGAACTTTTTGGATCACCAACAGGGTGCTTTTTTCCCAGTTTATTTGGCTTTGCTCTTCTGAGAAGCATCTGTTCATATCCTTTACACTTAATCAATTTAGCTAACTTCAGCTTTAAATTTTAAGTTGTAGGGGTTCTTTGTATTACACAAGGGATTAACTCCCAGTCATGTCTGTTACAGTTCTCTCATGTGTCTTATCACTTGGTAATGACAACAAAATACCATTAACAGTTTGAGTGTCTTCCTTTTAAAAGTATTTCCCAACTCTGAGGGTAAATACTCTAAAGGTTCCTAAGTCTTTTAGTTTTTATACCTCGAACTTAAGCTACTGAAATTCCTCTTTCTATGGTTTCTAGGTTGTTAACTTTCTCCTCACCAGATGGACAGTCCACTATGCCGCCCCTGATTAAATCAACTAGACCTTCTCCCAAGTAAACTGAAGTGCATCTTAGGCCATAATCTAGCAGTGTGCACAGGACTAACACTCAGCCACGTTCAAGTTCCCGTGGCATCCCTCTAACTGGTCCTGTGACATACTTCCTATTGGATTACTCTGCCTTCCAGTAAATTAAAAACCAATGGGACAAATTTCCCTTCACTATGATTTGGCTATTCTTATTTTTACAAATGAAAATTAAAATCGGTTGGGCTAATTCTAAACCCTCCCTCAGGATTCTGATTGGAATTACTCATAATTGAAAAAAAGACAATGTCCTATTATTATTGTGCAAGAAATGCATGCTTCTCCACATATTCAGTTGTCATGTCTCTCTATAAGATCCTATCTTGATTCAGATCAGTCTCACAATATCATTTTTGCTTATTCCTAGGTATTGAGCAGTTGATTATTACTTTGAATAGGATGCCTTTCAACCCTCCACCTCATTTCCTTTCAAGCTGTTCAGCATTTAGCATAGAGAAAAAATGTAGTACTTATTTATCACTTTATCAAACTCTTATTAATCTAGTTAATTTTCCAGATTTTCTAAGCATGAATATCATCAGCAATTACTTTTTCCATTTTTCTGCCTTACTATATTAGCTGCCTCAAAACAATATTGAACACAGGTAATGATAAGCATCTTCATTTTGTTCCTAGTTTCAATGGAAATGGCTTTTGCCACTTACTATATTTTACAACTGTCCAGCTAAGTTTCTGATGGTTTCTATGTTTCAGTGACTCCTTCTATTGTAATCTTATTTCACCTGAAGAATTTTTATTAAGAATGACTACTAAGTATTCTCAAACTTTGTCATTTATTAATTTTTTCTTCTTTGAATTATTTATATAATTCTGTTAACAGATTTCTTAAAGTTCACGACTTTACATGTCTAAACTAAATTCTACTTGGCTCCACCACAGAACTTTTAAGGTGCAGATTTAACTTACTATTTTACTTGGAAATTTTGTATATAAATGTATATAATAAATCTTTAGGTTTTTTCAGTATTAAGGTTTTATTCATTATAAAAAGAATGGAGGTGCTTTGGAACATTTTCTATTTTCTAAACAAATGTTGAGATATCTGCTTTTCAAATGATAAACACATGGAAATACCTGGAATCTTTTCAATGGTAGTATGTTAGTGGTCAAAGGGCTGGCTTGCCCTTAAGGGAGGGTATTCAAATGGGTCTTCCAGACAGACAAGGTCTCCTACCCAATCCCCCATGCCTTGAGAGCTTCAGGAGAACTCTGGGCCAGAGAAGAATATTCCAGGCTTCCCCTGGTGGTTGTGCTGGGTGGGCAGGGGGGACACTCTGGCACCAATGCCCTCTAGTCCAGCTTTCATTAAAAACAAGGTGTGATTTGTTTCTATGGGTTCCCATAAAGGTGGATTTAACACTACTCATTCACATATTCATTCAATGCCTATCATTGAACACTAAAACACACCACACACACACTCACACACACACAGAGGACTTTTCCCTTGCCTCACACGTTCAACTGGGTTACTACTTGTGCCCCGCCTTCACTTCAATTCTCAGATCAAGAGACTGCTTTCCAGGCCACTGGTCAATCTTCCTACTCACATCCAGTCTCTACAGTCAACAACTCAACCATACTGATACTTTGGGCTTGCACTTCTGGTCTTTTCTGAATTCATATAACAAAGCCACATAAGCAGCCAGGGGGACAGGACTTTGTGCCATATTCCTCTAAGATTACCCTATGACCTTGAATTAATTCCCTTTAAACTTCCTTAAGCTTCACCTTCATTTTTATAATAGAAATAATGTCCACCAGACATTGGATTAAACAACATGTCTGACCTATTATTTGTAAATAATGTTAACTTTGAGCTCACTATGCAAGTACTCTGCTCACTATGCAACTCTCCAAGTACTCTAAAGAACATAATTCTCCACTCCCTTCTTACACTTCCGAATAGTATGAGCTGAGTTTATATTTTTCTTTCCTTTTGGCCCACAAAACAATCACAACTGCATTATAATATCGACAGAATTTATCTCACCTTTAAAAACTTAACATGCGTGTACTATGAAATCAATTTAGATGCACATACATATGTACATTAAGAAGAGGGTGTTAAATAATTTACATATTAAAGCTCTCATCTAAATAGCTTATAAATCTGGAAATAAACATTTAAGAAATCTGTTAAAATGACTCTTTGCTTGGATATCTTGTTCTAAAAAGCCCCACAGGTATGGGAATCAAAACTATGCATCCAAAAAAAACAATGCAAAATGTATTCTACATATTATAATTGGTCAACTTTTAAGCACAGTAGAATTTAGGACAGAAACTAATTGCTTGTTAGCCAGAAGCAACTGCTCCTACCTCAAACATTTTAATCAACTACACCTACCAATTAAATACTCAAATTCCATATGAAAGACAAAGGCTCAAAGAGATTACTCAGGAAAGAGACAAAAGGTGGTGGCTGGCAAGTCATAAAAAGGTACACAGTATCTTTTATACATGAATTAATGTGGGCAGGGATGAAGCTCAGTGGTAGAGTGTGTGCAGCATGTACAAGGTCCCAAGTTTGATCCCAACAGCAAAAAGAAAAGAATTAATATGATTTAATTCAGAGAATCTGGAGTTGCAGGCTTCTGTTTTACTATCTGTACACATCTACCCTAAATATAAATATTCACTTAACTCACACAAAGAGACAATCTGTCTTCTTAACCAATTATGCTAAAAGCTGTGTTAAGAAAGCACAATTCCAAACAGTAACTTATACATTATCAGTTGACTTAAAAATACATTAACAGGAAAAATAATTACCTGATAGCAGTCTCCTTTAAGATTGTCTAAGACGTCATTACATGTTTTGCGCATATATTTCTTACATGCGTCAACCACCATTTGGTCAATGTCCGAAACAGGTTAAGGAGAATGTGTATATATCAGAGAACTCTGAAAATAGTAACACTTTAAAAAGAAAGGTTAAGGCTGGGGTTATAGCTCAATGGGAGAGCACTTGCCTACCATGCACGAGGCCCTGGGTTCAATCCCTAATGCTGGAAGAAAAAAAACAGTAAAAAGTAAGGTTAAAACAAGAGTAAAGTTTTTGTAATACAAATTTGAGTATCACAAGTTAGAATTGATGAGATAAATTATGATTTTTATTTTCACACTAAAGACATTCAAAAGGAACTGAATTTCTTTTCTTCTCATAAAATGGCTTAGGGAAGCCATTTTGGCAACCCGTAAGCAGCACATGGGGTATGAAAGCCAGTCTAATCTCCAACTGCATTCTCTCTGCTACTCTGTTGGTGGCCATATAAAAAGCTACTAGTACCAAGGTGACATGTTTGTTCAAAGCACTCTATGTAACACACTTGCCTTGAGTCTGTGAGACTTGAACTTAAGATACAAAAGGAAAAAGGAAACAAAACAAGCCCACTAAACTTGTTCTCTTACGCAATAAAGGATATCTCTACCATAGTGACCATCTTTGGTTTCAGTTTGACTATTTCACATAATATGCCTCCATCTCCACCTCCCAGAATCAGTACGTCTTTGCCAGTGTAATCTTCTTTGCCACTGCCCATGATGGCCCGGGTGTATGCCAAATCACTCTCTGCCAAATCTAGGGAGGAGAAACAGAAATCCAAATGGTGACTCCACTCAAGTACACAAACCACCTGACCTCACTACTTTAGAAAGTGCTAAAATGTTAAATTTTCAATCTTGCAAAAACTGTTAGTAACACGCAAGACGGTTGCCACTTATGCATCTAACACCTAACAAAAATGGCAATAATCAGTGCAAAGAAGAGTCAGTCTTAATAATGTGCTGATATGGATAATTAAAAGCCATGTCGTGTGAGAAACTGAAAGTGTAATTAAGGATACACATGGATGAAATGGCCTAATAACACATTTTTCGGATTGTGTTTCCATCATGTGTCATATGACTGTACCGAAATTTAAATTAGGGAGAAGTTTGGCTTATGTGGAGTATGCTAGCTAACTGGAGTTTTTTTCCAGATCATTATTTGTTCAATGTTGGTTTTGGGGATCTTTCTAAAACAAATCACATCCTTTGGTGTCTTGGTGCTTGAGATGTTTTTTTAAGTTATATGGAAAAATGTTTAAGTGCTTTTCAGTTTTGTTTTGGTTGAGTTCTACTGTATTTGAGTATTATTGCAGTTTTTTTCCCTTCCATTATTCTTCTTTGAATGGTTTTAATTTCTGTATGTGTTGCATTTGATAAGTTATTTTTAAATTAAAAAAAAAAGCAATGCCATCCTCACAGATGAAATAATGCGACATTTGGCAGTTATTTCAAAATAATATGACAAGGACAAGATGGACTACAGTTTTGGTGAAATAAGACTGGCCAGTAGTTAGTTAATAATTATTGATGCTTGATGATAAGAACATGTGAGTCTATCATACCGTAGGTTTATACAGCAAGTCCCTGACTTACGAACATTCGAGATGCAAACTTTCACAGGTGTACTGTGAAAGACTCACAGATGTACTGTATAATGTATAAGACTCACTTTGTCAGATTACAAATGAGTCCGACTTGCAAAGGTTCTCCCAGAACGGAACTTGTTCGTAAGTCAGGGGTTTACTGTATATACAGTACTTAGGTTTGAATTTTTCCATGACAAAGTATTTTTTAAATAAGCACTTGTACTTTAAAAAAAAATACAATCTGGGCTGGGGATTTAGCTCAGTAATGCTGTGCCGGCCTCGCAAGTGCAAGGTTCTGAGTTTGATCACCGGTACCAAAAAAAAAAGTAAAAAAATAATACAATCTAATTACTCCTCACAAGAAAAAGCAATGTCAAGACAAAGTTTATATGAAAACCCAGACCACAGACCATCCACAGGCTAATGTATTGTAAGTATGCACTTTAAAAGATAGCAGTGTCAGACATAAACTTGGACAAATCTATGATATGCTATCTGTAAGGAAAATGCCATCATCCAACACATTACTATCTTACTAGGCAATCAGGACAGGGATGCAGTACTTACTAACATCCCCACTAAGGATGAGAATATTTCCAAACTGCTTTGAGTGTAGAATTTTAATGTTCTGGTAAGGTGAATCTTCATCATATACTACTTCATCTATGTCATACTCAACCAGCCGCCCATCAGCAGTGGGCCAGTATCTGTCGATGGCCCCTCCTCGAACTATGGTTGGTAAACTAGAAAAAAGAGAAAGAGGAATGAACTTTTCTAGAATGCTACCTTACAAGGGGATCTGTCATGGAGAACATATAAAACAAAGCCACATGCTGCAGGCAGACTCCTTGAGGGCACAAATTGAACCCAAGGCTTGGGCATTTACTTTTTTACAATCATTACTACCATCAAGTATCAACTATTGTACATATTGTATAAAACCTTTCTGGTATGCTTCTAATATTTCCTAATAAAAGGTTAAAGGAGAAAATGTCCATTGTAGACATGACACTTCACTCCCAAATACTTTTCAGCAAGTATTTATCGCTTAAGACCTCCTGTATAACCACACTGCTGTTACTACAGTCACAAAGAACCATTCTGGATGCAACCCTATCATTACAGAATCCATCTTCAAGTGTCCCTAATTATCCCAATTACGTCCTATACAGCTTTCCTGCTTTTGAACAAAGGTTCATACACTGTATTTTTTTTTCTTTTTTACTCATTTCACTTAGAATATTCTTTGATTTATTCTGGTGAGTTTCATGCTATCTCTGAAAAGTCTAGATCAGGAATTGTGCATAAAAATCCCTCATGTTGATTTACCTGATTTCTTCATGATTAGAGTCAGGTTGACATACATTACACAAATGTCTCATCAAGAATATAAGAGGTGGGACGGGGATTTAGCTCAGTGGTTTCGGCTGCCTGCTGCACAAAGCGCAAGGACCCGAGTTCGATCACCGGTACCAAAAACAAAAAAAGAATATAAGAGGTGTGCCTGTGCTATTATTGGTGATGCAAAGAGTGTGATCAGTTGGGTACAGTGGCATTAGCTGGATCTCTCCATTTGCACTTACAAAGGTCCCTTCCCATCTTCTGAAGTTCCTAAGCAGGCTATGGGGGAGGTCCTCTGAAACTTGATGATGGCAGTGTTCTCTTAACAAACCTTTACCAGTGACAGTGATATCCAAGACTTTTGTGATGCTGGGGATTGAACTCAGGGCTTTGCACATGCTAGGCAAGGGCTCTACCACTGAGCTACACCCCCAATCCATCTAGAAGATTATTGCATAAAACAATTATTACTGGAGTAGATGCAAAAGGATGGTTTTTCTCATTCCATGCTTTTGCAAATACAGTACTCTTTTTTCTGATAGGGTGAATACACCAGAAATTACCAGCAGAGGACACTAAATGACAGGAGAAAATAGACCTAGAAAGGGGCTTGGAAAATCTAACCCAAACACAAAGAAAATGAGAACACACTGCAACATAACACAGAAGCAGCATGCAAGTTGTGTTCTCAGGCACAGTACTGTTCAACAGTAGAACAGCATGACATAGTCACAGACACCCACATGGCTGGAATACACTGCCCCTGCCTGATGAGTCTCTTCCCACTCCCTTTTCATCTGCTTCCAAGAGTACAGCCTGAACCTGTTACAATTTAATGAGGCTTTCTCTAAGAAAATACTAACATTTACAAAGAGCATTAGACAATGCAAATTCCCACTAACTCTTATTTAAGCTAACAACCTCTGACTGAACTTCACCTTTCTGGTGAACAAATCCAGCTTTCGGGAAGTTAGGCAGACCAGAGGTTTTTCTTGTACAAGGTAAAGCCCTAATCAGGACAGCCCCCAGACAGCTGGCACACAGGACTTGGAAGAAGCCTCCTCCAGCCATGGTGGGCAGTGGGGAGTGGACAGGAGTAAAGTGGGGAAATGAGTCAACAGGAAGGTGGCCCTCATGAAAGTGACAAATACAAAGTCATGTCTTTCAGGGAAGGAAACCTCCCCCCTGGTTGACAGCCAGCAGCTACAGGCAATACTACACTAGGCACAAATCCACTGAAAATAAACAGTATCTATTCTCAGTTGTGTCAATAGTGCCAGGGTTAAGCTGAAGAGCTCTCTTCTCCACTGCAACACAATGGTTCTGAAAGACTGACAAGGAACCAACAAGGATCTCTAACAGGATGTGGAAGCCATTACTTGAAGTATTCAACCCAGCATAAAGTGCATTTCCCCGTAATGGGCTGCCAGGAGACACTGTGGAACCTACAAAACTCACTTCAAGCTTCACTGCTGAAAGTCAGAAACGGACTGCAGAGAACCAGGTGGAATGTGTGCTGAGGCTCAGGCACACTGTCAATTCAAGAAATTTTCTAACAAATGAAACTGGACTGGTTGAGTAGCTCAGCCCTGGGCTCCATCCCCAGCAAGGTGTGTGGGGGGATAGGGTGCAAGAAACATAATTTACGTGAGCTTCTCTTCTTGTTTTCATTTGAAAGTAGAATGCAAGAATTACTTTTTCGATAAATCCCATGGCTTCTTAGTCCAAAATTCAGATTTAATTCATCAGCCAAAGGGGAAAAGTAATTTGAGATATTACTGAGTTATCTGTCATAATTTCATCTCTAACAATGTTATTTCCCAAACCAAAAAGTAAAATATTTCTCCTGTTTGGGGCCAGTAACAACGGGCATATAACGAGATATTCTCAACCTCTCATTTTTTTCATCCTTATTTTATGAGAAGATACAAAAACTGTGACAAGCAACAACAACTTGTATTTTGAAATGAAAAATCTAAAGCTTAACTCCAATCTCAGGAAACTCTTACACCGAAATATAAAAAGAACCAGACTTCTTATGATGCTGAAGCCCAGAAATGCATTCTATCTTCTCACTCTTAGAGCAAGCCTGAGGAAAATCAAGAGTGCATTTTAATGTGGACCAACTCATTTCCCCACACAGTGGGAACCTCATAATTCAAATGGCTACGGATAAGAAAAACTCTGCGAGCAGGAAAAGATGAAGTGTCCAGAAAGTGGTGTGGATGTGGATGTATTTTAAAGAAGGGTGTTCTTGGGTCTTTTCACTGATTTAAGAAGCACGGAGCACTAGTTCTGAAAAGAGGTAATGGAGCAGAAAAGAGGGGAAAGAAGCATTATCCTAGCTGTCCCAAAGTGAGAGTGAAGCTCAACCAAGCCAGGCTAGGAACTCCAGTGCCCTTGTCCCCAGCCTGGTCACCCACCACTGTTGTTCTTTCCTGGCTTGGTTGGCAGAGGCCACAGCCACGACCTCAATTCAGGTGGCTGTTGCATCCCCGCGCCCTCCCAGGCCCAATCCCCACTCTGTGTGCTAAAGCCCAGATAGAGGGGTCCCTGCTCACTTCACCGCAGATGAAGCCCCTCTGTCCAGAGATGTTCGTGTGCAGAGGCCCATTTCAGGCATTGTCATGAGGTGTGGAAAAGAGTTCCCATCCGGGACCCACATGTGCAAAGGTCTCTAAGTGCCACTGAATGGGCAGCTCTGGGGAAGGGTGTAGTATCTGTCTGCAGGGCGTAAGATGCAGACTCTATTGGAATAGCAAGCTAAGTAGTAGTTGACAGCCTCTGAAGATGATATAGTGAGGGTGGATTAGTTATGGGATTAGCCTGTTCACTGTTCGAAGTTTAAAGTTGGGGTAGGGGAGAAGAGAAATAGAGAATGAAGACAGGGATATCAATGAAGAGCTCATTGCAAAAGACATTCAATAAAACATAGTCATACTTTGGTACTTGACTGTTTTGAAACTCGAGTTGGGTACATGACACGTTGTGATGTGAAAATTCTGTCCCTATATTCATCATTTGTTTGGTACTCAATGTATAAGCTAGAACTTGTTGGTGTCAATTGCCTTGTGACTGGGTACTCTTTCCAGCCAAAACAATTTGTTTGATATTCATCACACCTCCTGGAACCAATTAACAATGTGTAGCAAGGTACCACTGTATTTTCTGATTTAATCTATAAGGAATTCCTGGTTATTTGTTTTCATATTAAAATTCTAAGGGCTAGAATGTAGCTCAGTAGTAGAATACTTGCCCGGTGTGCAAGAAACCTTTGGTTCCATCCCTGTCACCACAAAAACAAATGGGGAAGGGAAAGAGACATGGCTAAGGACTCCCTAATTGAGCTTGGGCGGGGTATAAAAAAAAACCTGTGTATTGAGACAGATTTTAGTAAGTGGGCAAGTTTTGCACCCAGTCTGTTCTTTTCACTTAGTTTCCTGCTTCCCTTTCCAACTACAGGAGGTTAAACAATTACCTTATCTTACAATTATCTTACATCTGCCCCAGAGCTTCCTGATGGGCTGATCAAACTCAACACAGTGAGTCATTAAGTGCTTAATCATCAATCATTGTAGCCCTTGCCAGTAAGGATTTCCTCTTATGGAAACTGCTATGAAGTAGAGAAACCAGTATTCTGATCATTCCCATCAGTGATAGAGTGATCTTGGCAAAGTCCTTCCTGTCTTCCCATCTATGAGCCTAACTTATGAGCAAGGGATGGGCCACCTGTGCCTTGTGGCCTTATAAAGAGCCACCAAGGCAGGGCAAGGGCATATTGCTGAGAATGAGATGCTGTGTATCCAAAGCACTTAAACCCCATGACCTACTAGATCCTATCCCTTCCAATAAATGTCAAAACTGCTACATCCGTCAAAGTTCTTTAAAGTCCGGCACCAATGGCAGACATTTCAGAGCTATCTGACATGAGGCTAATATCACTGAGGACATTAATTGTTTATTCATTTTTAACTTGAAGTCTCATGTAGGGCTTAGGATACAGATCAGAGGTAGAGCCTGCGCCCAGTGTATACAAGGCCCTGGGTTCAATCCCAAAGTGAACAATAAATGGCCACATGTGTTTAGCTACTCCCAGGGGACAGGGAAAGCTTCAATTTTTATTACCATTTGAAAATAACCCACTCTGGGCCGGGGATTTAGCTCAGTGGTTCCGGCTCCTGCCTTGCAAGCGCAAGGTTCCAAGTTCGATCCCCAGTACCAAAAAAAAAAAAGAAAATAACCCACTCGTAGAAGCTAATAGTGGATGGTCTCTCAAGTCTTAGTACCTCTGGAAGTTTTCTATCTTGATGGCTTTGATCACTCCACCCCATCAGAAGTATCTTTAAACTGCTTAATTCTAATCTGGAACCCAGAACCCTGAGCAGAGAGACACATGTCCTTTTCTCTTTTGGAAAGAAGGTCGGGGGGGGGGGGGGGGTGTTAGCTCCCCTTTGACTGAGAGGGCAGCCCTACCTGGGTTTCCGGTTCACATACTTCCAGCTTCCTGGAATTACTCCACATCACCTTTCAGTATCATTGCGTCCGGTCGCCTTCAGTTCCCTACCTGTATCTGTTTATTTTCATACACCGTGTCCTGTGTTGCAGTGTGAGGGGCCCAGGAGCTCGGTTCAAAGTTGCCAGAGAGGCAGGTATTGACTTTGATCTTTTCTACATCTTAAAAAGGCACTTTGGCAAGGGGCCAGAGAGTTACCTCAATGGCGCCACACCTGCCTCACAAGCCCAAGGTCCTGAGTTCGATGCCCAGTACCAGGGGAAAAAAACAAAAAATAAAACAAAACAAAAGGC
This sequence comes from Heterocephalus glaber, assembly GCF_000247695.1. The sequence goes on along the minus strand of NW_004624829.1, from coordinate 6,909,611 downwards.
ACTTTGGGGGCAACACTGCCATTCTGTTTATTTTACAAACTAAACAAATATATAAGGACATTCAAGAGTGGACTTACCGCTTCACCCGCCCAATACTGGCCTGACTCAATTCTTTCATTTTCTCTTCTACTTTGTTCAAAAGCTACAATTAAAAGAAAAGAAATCAACAGGCTTACAGAATAAGCTGTGTAGAACAGCTAAATTGCAGAGCAGAAGCCTGAGACCAGGTTGACAGAGCTGTTGTGACATCGATCCATACATGTGCCCCTTCTGTCCCTACAGTGGCCTCCAGGTTTGGTCCCACTCTACTAACTAACCCTCACGGGGCAACAAAACAACTGGGAAGGGGAAAACTAAAGGATATTGCAGGTATAAAGTCCTGGTTGCAGGGTCTATATCCCTCCAAAAGAAAGCAAAATCATCACTCATACTGGGAAAGTTAAAAGGGAAAGGTGACAGCCAGGTTCCCAAAACCAACTAAGGGATAACTATTTTCTCTTTTAAAACTACTTAGGGAAAATTAAAATCAAGTTAAATGGGAAGCAAGCAATTAAGAGAAAATTTTTACATCATTAAACTAAACAAATTTCATGATCCTTAAATGAAAGTAAAATTTTGTAAAAAAATAAAATAAAAGGTAAATAGTGAAAAACCAACGTTGTCGATTTCTTCTTTGCCCTGGATATCACTGTCGTAACTCTGAAGGTCCAGCAATACCAATCCATGTGGATAAATTCTCAAATTGGCAAAGCTACAAAAGAAAATATAATTTTAGGGTGAGGAATTATATCACAACACACCAAAGGAAAAAGAGGCTGTCGCCATTCAAAGAAAAGACCACTGCTTTTTTTCCCCTGCATTACAGTTAACCCTGGCTTTCTTTTCAGGGGCTTTGAGGGGAGAAGTTACCAATCATCTATGGAGGATTTATGGAAGATTTAGAAGGTGGCACCAAACGCTAAGGACTTCAAAACTGGTTCTGAGGCCCAGAAGGAGAGTCAGAAGATCTGTGAACATTAAAACGTTTCCTCGGGTGATTCTGTCAGGTTTAGTAACAATGACTTTAGGAGGAAGGGCAAACTGAATTCTACCAACGGACTAAGTTCAAACCAAAGCCACCAGAGCAGAGGCGCATTGTCCAGGCTAAGGATGGTTTTACATTTTTGAAGAGTTGTTTAAGAAAAACACATGGGACAGCAACCTTATGTAGTTCCTTATAGAAAGTTTTCCGGCCCTTAATTCAGTGGATCTGATCAGCCTTTTTAAAATAAAATATATGACTATATCACATACAATAAGATGTCTGTTGATGATAGCTAGTGGATAGAGTGTTTTGTTTTGGGGTAACAAAAATGATCTAAATTGATTGTGGTCAGGGTTGTACAATGTGCTAAAATCTACTGAATCTTATACTTTACGTTTGTAAATTATGTGGTATGCAAATTTTAGTTCAATAAAGCCGTTATTTTAAAAATAAAAACAAGAAAAATGTCTCTTGAAACGTTTGCCCTGATTATATATTTGTATTGCATATACACACATGTGTATATTTCCAGGGTTATGAAATTAATTTCTCCTTACTGTAAGCTATAGTTAAATAAGCATTTGAAAAATACTAAATTAAAAGATGAATTCTGTTCAGAGAATACAGGTAGTACGCTTGGATTAAAAAACAATAAAATTATTTAATTTTCACCTCCAGCCCTTAAGTGGCCTCAAAGTCAAGTCCGGGGCCAGACACCACAAGCTGTCTACACCTGAATGAGTGGATCATCTTTCCTTCCCCCTCCAGCAGCAGCACAAAGGACGAGAAGGGTGCGGGTGAGAGAAGGACAAAGAAATGCACAACACAGCAAATGTGGGGAGGTCAGCATGTGAGCCTCTCAGGAATTAACCACAAATAGAGAAAGTCAAAAGGTTGGGAGGAAAGATACGGAAAAGCTGAAAAAAGGTGTCTAGTGACCAGGGCCAGGCTACTCATCACAAAGGGACACAAACCTAGGAGAAGCTAAAAGCAGGCTATAAAGAGGGTGTGGAACTTCCATTTTTTCTCGAGCCCATGTGTTGGTGGGGAGAAGTGGGCTTTCAAGACAGGCACCTTGAGATGAGTCCCAGCTTATTAAGAGAGAGAGAGACAAATGTGGAAAATATGTTTTGAAACTAAGCATGTTCATTTTTTTACTTGTTCTGCTTTCAAAAGCAATTTCCAAATAGCTCTTGTCACTCAAAAATTCCCTTCCGGGAAGAATTCTGAGTCCTCTCTATGAATGGAATTGGTGTGTGTGGTAGGAACCTCACGAACTGCCTGCCACAGGCAGGGCTCAGCTGCAAAGGGTGTGGTGCTGACTGCACTATCTACCCTTAAGGAAGAAATAATCATTTTAGATACATTTGAGGAGTCTGCTAAACACATACAGAGAGTTTGGTCACATAGTTACAATGCAGGTCTGGGCTTGGTATGTCTTTACCAGGCATTAGGACACAGAACAGAAATTAGTGCCACAGAGGTGGCCAACTTGGGGGGAGTGCTCAAAAAGTAAAATTTCCCCTCATAGCATTTTGTCTTCTGGGCCTCTTGAAGATAATGGGGGTGGTTACTTTTTCTTTCAACAGAAGAGAAAATGGGACGTGAAGGAAGCCATGTGAGACAGCTGGCTGGGTTAAAAGGGTCTGCTGGGGTTGCTGTAAGTGGCTGTGACACTGCGGTGACTATAAACTGAGTAGCCCGTGGTAAACCCTTCTGTCTTCCAAATTGAGACAAAAGGCAAGGGAAAAAAATACCTTCACTTGTTTGCCTTCTATAGCAGCAATCTGAAATGGTCTGAGTAACACTGAAGCCATTTCAAACCCATCAGCCTTGCACCTGCGCCAACCTTCCTGTCTAGTCTTCCCCCAGACCACTAGCCTCACCCCAGCCCATCCCCAGAGAAAAGGCACTTAATGTCCTATGTGAGTGAGAGCTTCCCAAACTGCCTTCCACATGCTTTCTGCTTTGATTACACTGCCAGGATGAGAGCCTGGTCAATCCTTAATTTAGGTTTTCTTTCCTACTCTCCAGAACATATTCACTTCAACTACATATTGACTACACCAAGTCTATACAGTCGGTAAAGTCCTAAAAAAAAACATGTTGAACTCTAGGACCATATCAGCCCCCTGTCAAGCTATTTGTAGACGTTATCATCCTGCATTTTACCGAGGTCTCTACTGACGGATAGTCAGTCACTCCTAACCAGCAGCGTCAGCAACCAGAGGGCTTCCTAGAAATTCAATCAGAGAGGTCCTTAACCCAGACCCACTGTAGCAGAAAGTCTTGAGGAAGAGGCCCAGGAATCTACTTAACCAACTTGGATCACTGCCTGCCATTTCAAACTGCTTATGCTGCTGGGGGTTCTTCATTCTAGTCACACAGTAGAATTGCTGGGGCTTTACAGACACTGATGTCCAGATCCAGTGGCCTCACAATCTCTGGGCGAAATGCCCAGCCAAGGGTATTTTGTGAAAGCTCTTTCCAGGAAATTCTAATGTACATTCATCAGCTAGGATTGAGAAGCACTGAATTCTACCACCCCTAAGAGTTGTCAAAGAATTAAAAACTACCTGGACATCACCCTCAGCCCCTACTTCGCCCCCATCTCTGCTCTTCCTTCAGCCCAGATCTGAAGAAGCCTCAAGACCACCTCACCTGCCATTTTTGTTTGTGTAGGTTGCTAGGTAGCCATGATCCTGCCAGGTATGCACCGACTCTGCCATGCCCTGCTCCTGGAAAATGGACTGCAGGCCTTTTAAAATGGTCTCACCATCAGCTGCAAGACAAGAGAGAAAAAGATAAGAAAGAAAGAAAGAGAGAGAGAGAGAGAGAAGGAAGGAAGGAAGGAAGATAGATTGATTCAGACTGAAAGCTAATGAGACATAGTTTGGTATCAGAATCTTACAAGAAAATGTGAACAAAAACTTGCCAGCATCACCCCTCCCATCATGAGCTAGAACCATTCTACTTCCTGCAAGGAAAGGCAACACAGAATGTCTGGTTACCCACTAAGAACACAAAAAGTGACCACAAAGAACTGTGCCAAGGATAAGGACAGAGAGACAGCCTAACTACAGACAGCGTAACAAAATAATCAGCTTAACCAGAAATTAAAGAAAGTCAAATAAATAAGATTCCACTTCAGGTAAATAAATCAATGAAGATACATAGTCCTAGGAAGGGGGTGGTCACTGATTGTTGACAGCTATTATAAATGATTTGAAACGTTTTCATTTTCCAGGTGTTTTACAAAACAGATGCATTGCTTATATAACTGGAAAAAAGAAATTAAACGGATACACTCAGTAACAGTTCTAAATGGTAAAACAGAACAATTCTATACAGGACCACCTGTTGAGTTATGGGTATTCCCTTCTCCCCACCCTGCCCCTCAAAGTACAGCAGTGTCCTCAAGTAAAATGTGCTAACTTCTAGGTTCACTTCATTTGAAAGCCAGGATTCTCAGAAACAACCAATGTAACAATTCTTAGAAGGCAGGCAAAATGCAATTTGTTCTGGAGTTACATCTGCAAAGAAGTCACTTCCTGGTAGCAGTCAAAGGAAGGAACAGGATGTAACAAGAGGAACTACTCTCTGCTGTGCCCCTAGCCTCGACAGGCTGGCTCCTCATGGTGCAGCCTGGAAAGCATCAAAACGAAGCATTCCTGTGACCTGAACTGAGGCACAAGAAAAAACAGGTTCATTCCTGACTGCAGTGTGATCGCAGAAAAACTGCATTAGAATTCCTGCCATAAACCCAGTGATGCCAAAACTGGAACTGGAAGTAAAGTACTTTTTTACTATGCATAGTCTAGGTTTCTGGTAGAAAAAGTCTTATCTCCAGTGATTTTTGGCACTGTATCTCGAAGACTTTTCTAGTACACAGTAAGAGTGAAGGCCATAAATGGAAGGGGAAGGGAGTTTAGAGGCCAAACTGAAGAGCAGAAATGTCTTATTCTTGCCTGTACAACTTTTTAAAATATGTGAATTTATTGTCATTTAAGATCAGCCTTGCCCCTACAATAGGTGGAATGGTGCCTCTCAAAAGGAAGTCTACTTCCTAACTTCAGAACCTGGAAACATAACTTTATTTGGAAAAAGGGTCTTTGCAGATGTAAAAAATCTCAAGATGAGAGCATCTAGATTATCCAGGTGGGCCCTAAACCCAACAACACATGTCCTCATAGGAGACAAAAGAGGACGTAGAAGCAGAAGGGCAGGTGATACGAAGTCAGAAGCAGAGACTGCAGTGATAAGGGCCACAGCTGAGGAAAGCCAGGGGCCATGAAGAACCATCAGAAGCTAGAAGAGAGACCAAGAAAGGCTTCTCTCCAGCACCCTCAAAGGTGCACGGCCCTCCCACACTTTGATCTCAGATTTCCGGCCTCCAGAACGGAGAATAAATTTCTGGGGTTTTTTTTCATTAAGTTTATTGGTACATTTTAGGTATACAATGTACCTGTACATGATATATCTTGGTTCTTTTTTCCCCATTCCCCTGCCCTCCCTTCAACCCCTCCACCCCTCCCTATTTACAAAGATTTTGTTTCTGTTTTTTCCTTTTCTCATATTTATTTTGCTACCCCTCCCACTTCCCCTTCCCTTTTAGACCTTTTCTTCCTATTTCACATTATCATTTTGATCCTTATTTACACTTTCAGTTTCTCACACCTAAGGCATCCAATTTGTAGTACTGTTACAGCAGTCCTAGCACACTAATACACCTACCAAAAACTCATTTTTTTAACTTCACTCAGCAAGAATGAGCAAAAGGAGTAGTAAAAATGACACTGAAACACTAATTTTTAATCTTTTGAACTGCCAAAGACAGGGCAATCGGGACAGCAAAACCAAAATTCATGGCAATATCTAGAATAAAACTAGACAGCAGCATGTACCCTCAAGCCTCCAAAGCAGGAGTAGGTAGAAAATAATTGGGCTGCGGCCTCAGGACCTGTGCAGTACCAGCAACTGTGTAAGAGGAAGGAGAAAGAAAGCAGAGGGAATTCAGACAGTCCTGAGATCTAGAGAAACACCTAGAAAAAGCACAAACAGGTGTTCACCCCCAGGGAAGGGGTTTCCTCCCCTCAGAAAGCAGTGCCAGGGCACAGCTGAAACCGTGGGAGAAGAGGGACCTGGGTAGGGCCAGATAGGGTGTCAGGATGGTGGAGGACAAGCTGCTTACAAGAGACAGAAGAGAAGACAATTTTAAAAATGGGCAGGTAGGGCCGGAGATTTAGCTCAGTGGTTCCACTGCCTGTCTTGCAAGCACAAGGTCCTGAGTTCGATCCCCAGAACCAAAAATAAAAATAAAAATGAGCAGGCAATTCAAATGCCAAAAAGGACAAATTGAGGCCACTTCGAGGAAAAAGCCCCACATCAGGGTCAATGCTGGCAAGAAGCCACATCAGACACGCATTGCAACATAAGCACCTATAAATAGGAGCAGTGGCCCAAGCAATCACTGAACTCTCACTCCTAGCAAAACTATGCCTTCAGGACACTCATTTGGAAGAAAATAATTGAGCTTGTTTTGTTCTTCTGAAATTGGTTTCAGGAAATTAAAAGGGAAGGCCTGAAATATACCTTCAGAACTGTAGCATTTAAGACTGAGTTCCGCCTCTCCAAAATAAAAAATTTGTTTTCAAACTTGATAAAATGAACTAGCCTTGTTCAACTCAGTTTGTGTGTGTCATCAGAGCCTGATGTGTCAGCCAACCATGCAGGTGACTGAGCTGAGCACAGAGTGGTGGGGAAAAGTACACCCAGCCCAGCAGAACCGAGCCTGAACGTGAAAGCCACTATGTAATTATGTAATCCCTCTCTGGCTAGACCACATGTTTTCTGTTTTCAAAGTGTATAAACAAATCTTCACTCCTTGTAAATGGCCTCAAGACTCAGTTCCGTTGGCACATTACAAAACAGAACACAAATCTTCCACGCTGGTAAAGAGGACTCCAGGTAGGGCCACACTGAGTGTGACTGACCAGACTGTCCAGTAGACCGGCGCCCTGGTGCAGGGAACTGAGTTGAAGAGACTCCATCCCTTGGGCCAGGGAAAGGGGACATCTTTGATCCATGCAAAGCTTTGAATCCTCAGCAAGCCAAGCATGGCTCCATCCCCTTTTTTCACTGGCACAACTAGCAGAAAGGCATCATGTGGGCTAAAGGAAACCCTCTGGCCAGGTTTCAAACTGAAAGGGTACCAAAAAATTTATTTTCTTTAATGCATTACTCATTTCCACACTATAGGCTTCTCCTCCTCCTCAGCAAAAAAATAGCCCAAGTCGGTATATACAGTATCTATGGCAGCCAGTTCTACATTCACACACATGCCCAGCATATTTGTGGGCCGCCTGGTCCCCATAGGCCTCTGAATGTACCAGCCCTGCCAGGAAGGTGTCTGCAGGGGACTATGGGACCATGCCATTTTGCTTATTGTCCACCTTCAGATTCACCTGCCTTCTGATGGGAGCCTCCTTTGTCACCCCAACTGCTCCCGGTCCTTGGGAAAGACTCTAGAAAGGGAAGCTAGAGCTGAACCAATTCCCTAGTTTCTCTTTCCTAGAATCAGGGTTTTAAAGTGAAAACTGAAAGCCAAAGTTATGTACTCCACTAGCTTAAAACAATGGCTACCTTAGTCATCTTGATCTCCGGTGCTGAATGTTTCATGGGTAAAAAATGAAAAACTCTTTCACTTGGCTGAATTCATCCTCCATAATATCTTTGCAGTTTCTAGAACATCTAGACTAGTAATTTTCAATCCTAGCTGCACATAATTATAACCATTTGGAGAGTTTTTTATAATTCCAATGTCACACTGTAGACCAATTAAATGAGAATCTGGGGGTGAATCTAGGCATCAGTACTGTTAATGGCTCCCTGGGAAATTCCAATGTGTAGCTGTGGTTGTGAACAGCTGAGCTAAACTATCCTATGCAGAAGGAAACAAGGGCTCAGAGTGTAGTTCAGTGGCAGAATACATGCTTCGCATGTGAGACTTTGGGTTCAATCCCCAGCACCCCAAAAATAAGAAAACAAAAAGCAATTCTACCATCTCCATACTAAATACACTCCAATCACCAAAGTTAATGAAAATATCCAACAAAACATCTGGTCTCATGTGTGAGGCCCTGGGGTTAATCTCCAGCACCATAAAAACAAAAACAAAACCAGAAGGTTAAAAGTCCAAACTTCACTAATTAAAGTCATAGGTAATAATTCCATGAAACTCCTCAGAAAAACTTTTGCATAAATAATTGAATATTTAAACCTTTGTGCCTGTCTAGAAGAGAAAATATAACATGACCAAACAAACTGGACTTGCTCTATTAGCATTCCTCAATACTAAGGGTGACATTGACAATATGGTACAAAGGGCTGGTCCTGTCCCTCACAGGACTTTGGTGACACCAGCCATGTCCACTAAAAGTCAGTGATGTTCCCACTTTGTTAAAAAAAATCCATACTCCAATTGCCCCAAGGTGGCAATACAATCCCTAGAGAACGTCTAGGTACTCTAAACATGGTGAAAATAAGCCCGAGAAGTATACCCAAACTTGGAAACATAAGGAAGGACAGTATCATCATCATCTTCATTTTCTCATCACTGGGACACAATATCCAACATCCACAACTTAAATGAGAGGAGGTTTATTTTGGCTCATTGTTTCATTGTATGGTTGGCTGACTTCATGGCAGAAACAGCATGGTGAAAGGGAATGGTAGAGGAAAGCTGCTCAATCCATGGCAGTCAAGAAGCAGAGAAAGAAGCCAGTGATAAGATCAGGCCTCTAGTGACCCACCTGCAACCAGGCCCCACCTTCTAACAGCAAGTCAGCTATATAGTGTCCCCATGATCCAATCACCCACCAAAAGCCCCACCTCTGAACACATGAGGCTTTGGGGGACATTCTAGATCGAAACCATAGCAATTATAAATGTCTACGAATCAGAAGACAATGTGAAAACAGGTCCAAATGTTTAAAAGACATAAATGCACTACTTTCAAATACACAGTCATCCAAACTAGGCCAGTTAAACACTGTTTGGCATAAGTTCTTAGAAAACTCGCTTCAATGGACCGGCAAGAATAATGTATTGTAACTAGGGTTATCACTCAGAGCCTTCCAAAGTGTTCTGAAACACAGAGACCTCTCTTAAGACAAAATGTGTCCTTTATCCACTGAATAAGGCAATGTCCCCTTTTCCAGACCACTGCCTGCTTTTTTTTGTTCAACAATAACAGAATGAATCAGCTGGTCCAAATTAAATATACCACCACCAAAAGGAGGGAAGGGAAGCCTGGCAGAGGGAAATAAAGAATCAAGGCCCACGTTTCCTCTCCCTGCTTCATTTTCTCCTGGAGATCCAGTTATAAGCCTCTCTTCCAGAACCTCATTCTCTGACCCTGAGCTTCCGCTCTCGATGGCTGATTCCCACATCTATATATCCAGGTGGGGCCTGCCTCCTACACTTGCTCACAGCACTGTTCCAACCACAAGTGGGAAATCACAATTGGGGTCGTGCCTTCTCTTCTCACACTTCTGGTTATACAGGATAAGCCCCGCTCACTCAAAAATCCAACATTTGAAATGTTCCAAAACCCGAAACTTAAGCACCAACATGGAAACAACAGGCAGAAAATTTCACACCTTATGTCATGTGATGGGTTGCACTCAAAACACAGGCAAACAAAAAATACTGTAGAAAATTACTGTCACACTATGTGTATAAGGTATATATGAAACACAAATGACTTCGTTTTTAAACATGGTTCCTATCCCCAAGTCTCATTATACATATGTAAATACTCTAAATCCAAAATAAAATCATAATCTGAAACACTTCTGGTCCCAAGCATTTCAGGTAAGAGAAACACTACCTAAGATTCACCAAAACAATCCTCCCACAAGCCTCTTCCTACAAATCTTCCACCACAGCCTCTCTGCTCCACCCAAACTTGTTGGTCAGGACCCTTCTCACAGACCCAACTTCCTCAACCATAAAATGGAGACACTTCCTTGCAAGATTCCATTACAGAACCCAGAACTAATGTTAAGTTCATGACATCATGCATGGTCAGGCACTGCTATTTAATTGATGACCCATAAAGTAGGCAGACCTGCATGCATAAGCAGATTAGCTTAGTGGGCTGGGGATTTAGCTCACTGGCGCAATGCCTGCCTGCCTGCCTGCCTGCCTGCCTGCCTGCCTGCCTGGCAAGCACAAGGTCCTGAGTTCCATTCCCAGTACAAAAAAAGAAGATAAGCAGATTATCTTTAGTGACCCAACATTGCTAGCCCTGGGGGTTTAGGGAGGTATGCTGACTGAAACCCAAGCACCCTGATAAAAGGCAGGAAATCTTGCATCAGACATAGTCCAGCCATATCTTCACCTTTAAGGGCTAAAATATTCCTTAACAACTGATGTCTATCAGAGGCTGCCCTAAGGAAATAAGCAATTCCCTAACATCCAGATAAAAAATGTCTCTACTTGTGACTTTTGGCATGTGGCTTTAAGCAGTTTTTTAAGAGGTTTTTAATTTCAAAAACCTCAACTAGGAAAACCCCAGCCATGGGTATGCTGGATGTTATGCGGGACACCATGTGATGTAATGTTAAGCTTAACTGTGTCAATATGATTGGTTTGGGATCCACCTGGGAGAATAGTGAAGCACACTCCTGAGTGTGTCTGGATGGATCATGGAGGTATGACTTTGAGTACTGTATCTGGTCCCTGGCCCCTCCCTCTCTGGTGCTGTTCCCCTGCTCTGCTTCCCAGACACCATGAAATAAGCCACTTTGCTCTGCCCCACCCTTCCACTATATTTGTCCCTTGGAACTAGCCAACCATGAACTGAATCCCCTGAAACCTTGAGCCAAATTAAATTAAACCTTTCCTCCCTTTAAGTTGTGGGTGACAGGTATTGTGTCTCAGCAGTGGGAAAGCGACTCACCGGCCACCCTTCACACCAAATCATCAGACTCTAATGCCAACTCGGTCTTTCCTGCTATCGCTGAAGCCTTGAAGTTTCTTCTGAAAAAGCAGGGGTTGCAATAAAAGAAACTCTGTTCCCATTTCTTTCAACTCTCTCACATTCAAATAGCACCTGGCTTCTGAAATCAGGGGATGAATTTTTATGTGGGCCAAGTGTATTTTTAATTATGAAGGCTGGAAATTCCACACCTCACCATCAAGCCCCTTCTCCATTGCCTCACCTTCTAGAACTCTCTCCTACAACTGGCAGGAGCTACTGATGCTCCAAAATGTAGTTAATCATTCCCATCACTGTGTCATCCATGCAGCGATGAGGCCCAAGACAGAAGGTCTATCTATCTCCAGCCCACCTCCTCTAGCAACTGCAGGTCACATCGTTCCACAGACTGACCCCGCTGTGCCAGATGTGCCTGTGGTATCTCCAAAGCTCCACCCCCTTACACTTAGATGCTCTATGGAGCTCCCTGCAAGAGAAAGCATAAACAAGACATCCTCTCCCCACAACCCCAGAGAAGCTAAGAGCCAGGCTTGGGCTGTACAGTTTTCCTTCACACATACAACAGCCTTCTGGTTTTTCTTAATAGAGCCGGAAACCTAAAAGAGGAAGAAAGGGAAGCAGACCCACAATCCAGTTTGATGTCATTTAGATAGCTGCTTTAAAAATCTGTTGGGGTGTACTAATCTTGATTGTGGTGGTGGTCACACAACTGAGGACACTAGTCACAACTCAGAACTGTACAGGAAAATTTATTCTTTGTAAACTATATATCAAATTAAGAAATGTGTTGATAGTTACCGACATGACTGTCCTAACCCCACTGAAAAGAATAACGAAAGAACATACCAAGCCAGGAATCAGATACCTGTAATTCCTGCTACCTGAGAAGCTAAGGCAGGTGGATCCTAAGTTCAAGCCGGAACTGGGCAACTTAGTGACAGCGTGTCTCAAAAGCCAATACCCAAAAAAAAGGCTGTGGATGTAGCTTAGTGGCAGAGCACTGGTGGTTCAGCGCTGCTTATAGATTTAAGAATTTTGAGACGGGGTTTCTCTATGTTTCCCAGGCTGACCTTGAACTCCTGGGCTCAAGCAATCCTCACACCTCAGCTTCTTGAGTAGCTGAGACTAAAGGTGCTGCATTGCATCACACCCAGCTCGAAAACATCTTCTGAACTCACGCAGGACATGCTAAGTGTCATCATAAACTCAAAGAGCAACAGTCAGCAACTCCAGATTACTGAAATCAAGCGATATATAGGTATACATCCTTCATATTTCACAATAAGAAAATGTTAAATTATATTAAAATGTTGTAACTTTTTCATTTTAAAAAGAGTCTGGGGCCGGGGATTTAGCTCAGTGGTTCCAGCGCCTCTGCACAACCACAAGATCCTGAGTTCGATCCCTGGTACCAAAAAAAAAGTCTGGCCATCAGGGGACTTAGAAGCATTCAAAAGCTTAATGAATTTCCAGGGATTGAAGTGAAGGTCAAGCAGGTGGTTCTTGGGCATGCTTTATTTCAACAGCCTGGTTTCATATTCCCAAATTCAGTCTTTTTCACAACAGCTGCACAGTGATTGATTTCATCACACAAAACCCAAGCAAACACAAATGTTTATAGCAGCATGACTCATAATAGTCAAAAATGCAGAAATAACCCAAATGTCCATCAAGTTATAAATGTACAAGCACACCATGGTCTGTTCTTTAGCCATAAAAGAAGTTCTGATAGGTACTACATTCCACATGGGCAGACCTTGAAAACCTCATGCGAGGAGAGAGGAGAAAGAAGCCAGGCAGGATCAACCAGAGAATGTGTGATTTCATTTCTATGAAATGGCCAGAAAAGGCATATCCAAGGGACAGGAAGCAGATTAGTGGTTGGCAGAGGCTGGGAAGAATGAATGGGTGAGGGGAGCCAGGAGGGATGGAGATGAGGCCTAAGGGGCACGGGGTTTCTTTTTGAGGCATTGAAAATGTTCTAAAACTGACTATAGTGTTTGTCACACAACTCTGTGAATATACTGAAAACCAACAAATTGCCTAGAATGAAATAAAGGAATTGTATGGCACTGAATCATAACTCAATAGTATATCCCCTTCAAAAACAAGCTGAGCCTTCAGATTCCTACTTAGAGGTAATCAAGGCAAGACAACAAAAGTTCCAGAAGCTGGCCTTTCTCGTTGCCTCCACCACAAGGCCCTGCCAGGGAGACTCAGATGCAATGTGTTCCAGGTAAAGGGGCTGCAAGAGTGGTCGTCTACCATCCCCAGCCACCAGTGAGTAGCAAGTGCCTTAAGTGGCTATGTGCAGGCGCTGCCCAGGCACTAGACATGCAGCAAGGAAGCCAGCAGCAGGCTCCTGACAACTTTCCTGCCACTACTAAAGTGCCTGCAGCCACAGTCCCAGGCCCGTGTTTGTTTACAGCAGCAAGATGCAGTTGCAAAACGCAGAATGAGACAATGGAGAAAACAATTTGGATGGAGGGCTTGCTTTGAGGGCATGGTTTCTGATATTCATAAAGAAGAGCAACTAAACCAGGAAAAATTAACTACAGAAAGAAAGAAAAAAGAACTACTGAAGTTGAATTAAAAGCCATGCAAAACCAACACAAAAATAACACCCAAGCTCTTTTCACAGAAACGTGCATTAAAGAAAGCCAGATGGGAATGTTTATAGCGCACCAGCCACAATGACTATTTCTTCAAACTCACAACACACTAAGTTATAGCATCATAGGAATGTGTTGCTAATTGTTTCATTGCCCTGCCTTCCCATTCCCACCACAACAGAAAGCAGTTAAAGGAGCAATTCCCATGGACACATGGGGCTAGCTCTGGTCACCCATCCCAACACTTTCTGGAAAGCAGCAGAAGCCCATCACTCTCCTCTAAAATAAAACCAATCTAGGTCTTCTGTGAGCCAACCTCTTGCTAAACTGAAGTAGGCCTTATAAACATATAATTTATGACACACAATCCTAAACCTTTGTTGGTTTGGAAACAGAATACTAATCCAACATTGTATCCCTTCCTCCTTCCTACTAAGCCCATTTCTCCTGTGAGACTAGGAGAGGCTTAAAAGCAGAAAGATAAGCCCCAGGCCTTGATCCACCCTGGCTGCCTCCTCAGGCACCAGGGAGAGCTGTATGTCACCAGAGTTAGGAAGTGACCCAAACGTCCCTGTCCTCACCCTCTGACATAACCCGTGTGAGAATCTAACCATGATTTAGAAAATAAGGCCTAAGAAGGGAAGATTATGCTAAAGCCTGCCTTTCATGTGGGGGAAGGGTAAATGCCCTTATTTCTGTGGCTATGGGACACTGAACAACTAGGTCACTGGACATATCTGGGAAGGAATCACTTGAGCAACATAAATCAGCTTAAGGAACACGTTTTTCAGAGGAAAGGAAAGAGTGAACAGGCTTGGGCTGTGAAGAGAACCAAGGCAAAAAACTAGCAAAGCAGTGATCAGGCCCCACAAAGAAGCCAGGAGACAAGGCGCAGAGGGTGGGAGTCAAGTCACAAAGCAACAGGAAGGAGGGCACAACAGCATCACAAAGAGGACCAGGAGGAAGGTGTGTCAAGGGCATGGCTGCAGGGCATGGCTGCAGTGAGAGAACTGAAGACTTAAAAAAGCATCTGGACCAATCAAATGCCCAGCCCTGACCTGAGTTCTACACCAACATCCACAGTCCCCCGTAGTCCGCTATGAGGTATGGGAGAGGGTCCCCAGTCACCTCGTTCAGGGCCACATCACGGAGCAGTGGGGCAGGTTCAAGGATGGAAGTTAGGACAATAGCTGCCTTCAGCTCCATCCCAAAGTGAGGCATGATTTCCTTCTCAAAGCACAAAGTGTAGGATTGCCACATTCATTATCTGGGAAATCTACTTTCCGAGGACTTCATCGATATCATAAACATCCAGCCTTCTCCCCACTACTTAAGTAGGCAGAATCCCTTTACGAGCCAGGTCCTACCTACTGCCATTTGTGTTTCTATGAACAATTCAAGGGCTTCTGTAAGTGCCAGACTGAATCAACAATGAAACAGTGTTTGCAAGATTAAAGAGTTTGGACTTTATGAACTTTGTGACAGCAAAAATCACATATGGGAGCTGCCCCTCAGGAGGCCCCTCCACAGTCCTTGTCTGGCTTGCCCACAGCACTATCAGCAAAGTGCACACTTAAGTGGGCCCCTTCAGAACGCACCTCCAAGGAGATTACTTCCAGCCTGGGAGGTGTGAGAAGAATAAATGCCATGGGAGATTAGTGCAAAGCATACAAGTCAAAACTGCCCAAACATGGAGAGGGCCATGTGCTCTGATGAATTCCAGATGAGAAAAAGGCCATGTGGAGAGCCTGGTAATCTGTACTTCAAAATCTCCCAGTGGTTCGGAAGCAAGCAAACATCACCGGGTGTCATGTAAAGGTAGGAACAGGCAAACGTTTTCTGTAAAAAGGTCACATAGCAAAGTGTTCAGGCTTTGCAGGCCCATCAGGTCTCTGGCACAGGTTCTTCTCTGTGTGTCTGTCTGTGTCTTACAATCCTTTAAAAATGCTTAGCTGGAAGGTCAGACAAGAACCTGCCAGCTGAGCACGCTTTGGCCTAAAGGCTTCAATCTACTGATCCCTGGGTTTTTTCAAGGTCTAAATTCCTAACCAACAAGAACACTTAGCTCTGATTTTACAACCTGAATTTCCAGAAGCCATTTCTTAGAACTAAGTTAGCAACTTATTAAATGTTGAGGGTAAACAAGAAATACAGCTAATAAATAACCTATACAACTAGGACTCCTACTTCTTAGGAAGTGCATGGAAGTATCCTTGGCACCTAATGCAAATAAACTCACACTGGAGAATGAGAATATTTAAGAGCACAGTATCTAGCCAGGCATGGTGGCGCACACCTATAATCTCAACACTCAGGAGGCTGAGGCAGGAGGATCTCTGCGAGTTTGAGGCCAGCCTGAACTACATAGTGAGACCCTGTCTCAAAACAGCAAAAAAAAAAAAAAAAAGAGTACAATATCTATATTTTTATTTGTTTGTTCTTGAGATAGGATCTCTCTATGTAGTCTAGGCTGGCCTCAAACTCATGCCAATACTCCTGCTTCAGTGCTGGAGTTACAGGTATGCACCACCACACCAAAGTCTTAGATCATTTATCTATGTTTCCCCTTCAAGCATCAAAACAAAGAAAAAGAAACCTAAAGCAAGAGAAAGGAAAGTGTAACAGCAGAAATCAATCAAATTGAAAATACAAAAATTATAGGAAAAAAGCAATGAATCAAAAAACTGTCTCTTGAAAAGCTTAGTAAAATGATGAATGACCAAGAAAAAAGAGAAGGCACAGATTGCCAACACTAGGAAAAACAGATCTAACAGGCACCAAAAGGATAATAATGGGAACACTACCAACAACTCTACACAAATCTGACAACTTGCAAATGAAATAGGCCAATTCCTCTAAAAACACAAACTGTCCCAATCACCCCATGCGAAATAGGTGGCTACTGAAACCATGCCAGCTCTTCACAAACTGCTCCAGAAAACAGCACTATCCTAATACCAAAACCAAAGACAAGACAAAAAAGGAAAACTACAGTTTAATATTCCTCATGAATATAGCCACAAAACCTTTAACAAATCCTTAGCAAATATAATTCAGCAACATAGGAAAAATAATTCCATACCATGAGCAAGTAGGACTGATTCCAGGTGAGCAAAGCTGGTTCAATATTCAAAAAATAAATCAGTCGAATCTATTATATTAACAGGCTACTGTAACAGGCTACTATATTAACAGGCTAAAGAAGAAAAACCACATGATCATCTTAATTAAAACAAAAAATATTTACCAAAAGTGAACACCATTCAAGATAAAAAGAAAAACAGAACAGAGGGACTTCCTCAACTTGATAAAGGGCATCCACAAAAACACCTACAGCTAATAAAATACTATTCAATGGTAAAAGATGAATGATTTCCCCCTAAGGTGGGTTACAAGGCAAGTATGTCTGCTCTCATGGCTGCTATGCAAGAGTAATGAAAATACAGCCAACTCAGTAAAGCACAGTGGTTAAGAACCTGCCTAAAGTCACACAAGAAGTGATGGAGCCAAGATTTAAACTCAAGCAGCTACGCTCCAAAACCCAGCAGTTTTATTTATTTTGTGGGGTGTTTTTTTGTTTTTGAGACAAAGTCTCGTTACGTATTCCAGGCTGGCCTTGAACTCACTACCACATGTAGCCGAGGCCGGCTTTGAACTTGCAACCACATGTAGTCCAGGCTGGCTTTGAACTCAGAGAAATTCTCCTGCCTCAGCCTCCTGAGTGCTGCTATTACACACATGCACCACCATGGCCAGCAACCCAGTGATTTTATTCAAAATATTGTGCTGCCTTCCTTAGCTATATACGCTATAAGAATAAGCCATCTGTACACATCAAAGCAGTTATGTACTTATAACATGATTATAGATGGGTTTCCCTTTGATACTGTCCTATCCCATGTACATGGTCCAAAATGAGTAAACAGGTTTTAAAACAATAGAAAATTACTGTATGTGAAAAATGTACAAATCACTACTTGGACAGTTTCTGTAACTTCTTCAAGTAAAGCCAGATTCTTTTTTCAAAAAAAAAAATCATCAAAGGAACTCCACTAACATTCACAAAATGCTTTTAAAAGATTCCTATCATATTCTTGAACTTCACATCAAAGGGAGCTGAGGGTAAGCTCTTTCCTCTAACACCTAGGCCACCTTCTTCAAACTAGAGAAACCCTACTCGGGAGCATCAAACATTTGCACAGAAAGGCCCATGACCTTCTTTCTCAAAATCCCAGGAATGAGCCACTTAGCTTCAGCATTAAACTGCCTGAAGAGTCCATGTAAATCTCATTTATAAAACCTTTGTCACTGCTTCCCAAAGCACAATCTGAGGCACCAGTCCTCCTAAGAAAAAGGGTTCTTTGTGGAACCCAATTTGAGAAAGATTATATGGATCTCTATGCTCTAAGGCTGGCCATGGGCATGTCACAGTCTTCTTTACCACTGTGATCTGAAGACCTTCTGCAAGAGAAAATTCTGTATTAATATAATAGTATCCTCAAAATTGCTTAGAAGTCTCCCTGAAGAAATTTCATTCTAGGGGAAAAGGTAGTCATATAATGCAAACACCTAAGTGATACCTTCAAAATCAAAGTATCCTTTAAAAATCCTCTTTAACAACTTAGGAAGGCCCTTTCAATAACATAGACCAGTCTTCAGATCACAGGCCAACCCATTAATTTCTACCTGTCCTCTTGCCAGCAGAACTTTCCAAGTCTTTCAATAAGTTACATTCACACCTCTTTATAACTGAGCATCTATCCACTGGCACAATTTCAAAGCACTTGGTCCTAAGTACTGCAATTAGTGCTAAGTATTTTATGTATCATTTGACATTCTTCCAAACATTTTATTGGCCATTCCAACCCAACAGCATAGTGTGTGGGATTCTGGTATCATCAGCGCCTTCGTGGAGAGGGGAGGAATTCAGGTGCCTATTAAACTACCCAGAGTCAAGTCCACTCAGGAACCTAAAACATGCTACTGGTTCTTCTCAGCTCCTTTTCAGTTTGGGGCTTAGCACCTAACTGCCATCTGATCACAAGCAGTGCCACTTCCTCCGTGGACACTATCCACGTGGACAGATGACAGTATCCATTTAATGAAATCCAGGCCCACCACACCTTAGGGGCTCAAAGTTGTCTCTCCTGGGGTCTGGACAAGTGCCTAGTTGTAAGGGTTTAAAAGGGCACTGATGCATGGTTTATATACTTGGTTTGCAGATTCAATTGAGGAGGTTTCCCAACTTTTTTCAAAAGAACTGAGCCTGTAATTAAACTACCATGAAATGGTTGTTGGAGCCACAGTACACACTCAGCAGGCTTGGGTTACAATTGCAGTGAAATGGTGGATTAAAACAGCTGGAATCACATTGACTCGATAAAGTCAACTCAGTAATAGCTTTATTGAACATGTTTTTAAACAGACACCAAACCACAATGCAGTAATTTCTTTTCTTTTCTTTTTTAAAGACCAGGTCTTGCTATGTTGCCCAGGCTGGCCTTCAATTCATGATTCTCCTGCCTCAGCCTCCTAAGTGGCTGGGGTTATAAGGGTATGCCACTATACCAATAATTTTATAACTAATGCTTATCTGCAAATGGTTAGTACAACCTCGGTGGTCATAGTTCAAATTATAAAGCCCATCAATTCCAAATCTCTTAGATATCCGATTCAAAAACAAAAGCTTTAACTTTTCAAAGACTACAGCACTTCAGTCTTTGTCTCCTAGGAAGGCAGTTAAGGTTTGGGACTGCCAATCCAATATAGCCATCTTAACTAGATACAGAGGGGATGGATGAGAAGTCCAAATTGGTAACTCCTACACCGCAAAAATCAAAACCAACTTTCTCTCAAAAAAAACACAAGACAAATTGTCTACCGGTTATTCGATCAGAAACCATTCTCCTTAATGGCTTAGGCAGGGCTTCAGATTACTTGAAAAAAGCACTTCTCCCCATTAGGTGCTGCCAGTGCCTTGCTCATGGAGTCAATTTCTTCAACAGCCATATACTTCCCTAAGCATCTGAAACGAGAGAACTACCTAATGAGAACTACAGGCTGCTTGACAGAAAGGACAAACTAATTCTCATTTTCCTTAAACCCATTTCCTTAAACTCTAGCAGTTTAAAGAAAAGAGTGTGTATAACGTAGGCACTACTCTCTAAGTAGAATCATTATGGTTTACACAATTTTTTAAGGGTAAGCCCACAAAACAAATTCCCAGCGCCGGGAGATTATTCAGCCTGGAGTCATCTGGAGCACGATCAGTGCAATTAGGGATCTTTTGCAGAGTTGCGGAAAGGGAGCTTAATAAAGGAAAAGCTCACAACAAAGCAAAAGGGCATGCCAGAGGAAGGCAGACTCAACCAGGGACCTCCCCCAAGCAGTCCATAAAACGCTCTCAAACACAATTAATGTACAAGAGGAGACCAGCGCAAACAAAGCACACAGAAGTCTCCCCGCAAAGCTATTCAATTCTGAGTCCAGGTGCCTCCTGGCCCCTGGAAACACTGAGACTCGGCACATGTCAGGGGACGAGGAAGACTGTGTAGAAAGGGATCTTCTATGTGGTGATGCACAGTTTAGACTATCTGTGGGCTAATGGAGACCCACAGGAGGGCTGCAAGGCGAGAAAAGTGACACGGATCGAGACTTTCCCCAAATGGTAAGGCTGTGGCCAAGAAATGAGCCAGGAAACAGATGAGCAATGAATTTGAGAGCTTTCAGAAGGTAGAAACAACAGGACTTAATGACAGGACTGACTGGTGGTTGGGATGAGGTAGGTGTGCCAAAGATTTCTGCCGCAAGTTTTTGTTTTTAATGAGGAATCTAATAGAGTGGTTCTCATGCTTTAATCACATCAGAATTACACGGAGGAAGATGATTAAAAACGCAAATTCCAGTAACCCACTCCCTCAAGACAATGATTCATTCAATCTAGAGCTGGACCCAAGTTTGCCTTCCCTACTCCCAGTCATCAGCCCCCCAAGGCTCCACTGTTAAACCCGCCCATTGGCCCTTGAACTTGGCGTTTATGGCAATGGGGGATAAAGTGTAATCAAAAAGGGGATAATGCAAATGCTGATGGAGTAAGGAGGGGAAAGTTTTCTACCCCTAAACAAGAAAAAACCTAACTGCAATCAAAACTGGGTTGTTTAGGTTTTATACAGTTAGTTACTTAAAACACACAAAGGTATGCTTCCACCAGTGAGTACCTCACCAAGTACAAAGGAGAATGGGAGTTTGTTGCATGGGCCAAGTGTTCAAAAAACCAGGGAGGAAGGGTAGGAAGTTCTGGTCCAGTCCTGGGCTCCTAAAATGCTGGAGGAAGACAGGGCCCATTCTTCTTCCCTAACGATTTATGTGTGTAATAGAGACTTCCAGAAAGAACCCAGGAAATTTTACTGACCATCTGTCATCCAGAATACTGAATTACCTCATTAGAACTTAAACCAGAGCTACTTTGTCCAGGCACTAGGGCCATTTGGGGCTGTCGATGCTGGGGAAAAGGCACTGTCCTAGGCACGGGTTAAGACGTTTAGCAGGGCTGGGGATTTAGCTCAGTGGTTCCGCCGCCTGCCTCGCAAGCGCAAGGTCCAGAGTTCAATCCCCAGCACCAAAAAAAAAAAAAATGTTTAGCAGGATTCTTGGCCTGTACCTACTTGAAGCCAGTAGTACCTCCCCAGGTGTGACAATCAAAAATGTTTCCAAAGCATAAATAATTAAAAAGCAAAATAAAAATAGATAATAGGAAACAGAGATCTTTTGCAAATGGGAAGGGGACCAAGAGACAGAGTGGGGAGGAAGGGGAGAGGAAGGGAAGTAAAAGGAACTCCCCACGAGGAATGTACCAACTCCCCATGATGAACACAATGATTATGTACTGCAAACAGGCACTAATAAGAACAAAAATCTGAAAAAAAGAGAAGTATCTTTAGAAATTGCCAAACGCCCTCTACAGGGTAGGAGAGAAAGTAGTAAAACATCCCTCTGAGAATTACTGCCTTAAAGAGGCTCTACAGTTGTGGAAGCAGCAAAGGCCCTGTCAAATAAATATGGCCTTGAATTCCAGCTACACCACTTAAAGGTTGAAAAACGTCAATAGCTCCATTTATCTTTTTTTTTTTTCTTCTGGTAATAAAATTCTAGGCTCGCACTGAGGTACACCCCTAAACCCTTTAAAAAAAATTTTGGAGACAAGGTCTTACTAAGTCACCACATTGCCTAAGCTGAACACAAATTTGTGATCCTCTGGCCTCAGGCTTCCAGAGTGCTGGGGTCATGGAGATTACAAGCAAGCTTCATTTATCTTTAAAATGGGGACAACAAAACCTACCACAGAGTTGTTATGAGGATTATCTGAAATCCTACCACTGAGTACCCTTGAGGGTAATGTTTAGCCCCAGAGGCAATTATGAAGTAGAAGTTACTCCCAGGAAGAGGAAGAGGAACTTAAAATACTCAGAACAGGCAGTCGGTTCTTTCCATCGGGCATGAGGTCTAAACTTGGGGGGCAGGGGTCCAAGGATTTCCAAGGGGCCAGGAATCTGTGAACTTGAGTGGGAAAATATACACCATTATTTTCACTCATTGAGATTTAGCATTTTCTCAACTTATGCTTCAGTACCGAAATCCACATATTATCAACTACTCCCAACCATTACCAGCAATGAAATCACAGATGTTTCCTATCACATACATTACACCTGAAACACTGATTTTGATCAGTTCTACCTTGAAATTATAAGTTATTAGCCCTGCTACTACATCTTGTTATAGAATGTGTTAATAAGGCAGTACATATTACTATGCCATACATTTGGGGGTTTTGCACTTTGAAAATTGTATTTTAAGTAACCTGAGAAAGCAATTAATAGGCTTCCCTGATGAGGGTCCCAGGAATGGCACAAAAGAACCCCTACACCAAACCTTTTCTGCTAAATCCTTATTTCCCAAGCAGCCGTCTGTTCTTAATTTATCAAAAAAGATTTCTGTAATGAAATTAATTTGTGAACATGAGCAATATAAGTCACTTAGCTTCCCTATACAAATCATAATAAATGGCCCAAAGGACAGCCCAAATAGTTGCAAACATGTTTCCAAACTCAGGACCCATCCTCATAATTCTAGAAAGGAAATGTGTGCCTGCTCCCCTGATGAATGTGAACCAACAGTCCACTTTCACTAAAACATAAATGTGGTCCATTTAATCAGCATTTACCAACCACCTACCATGTAATGGAGCTGTCTGTGTCCAGGAAACAGATCTCGACATCTGTCTCCAAAGATACGCCCAGCCCAGGGGAAGACACTGATACAGAAAGCAGAACTGCCAGACCTTTCCAGAGCAGACTGGCCAGCTACAGGCAGACATTGTCTGCTCCACAAGAGCAGAGAGGCAGTGACACTGCATTCACCTCTGCATATCCAGCACCTTGCCTGGCCTCTAGTACCAGGAACAAGCATAGATCTGCCACCAGCCCGGAGATATCTAAACTATAGAAACATGGGCCATGTTTCTTCTTGTTAGCCTCAGACTGAAAAATCTCACAATATTTTCTGGGCTCAAGAGTCCTCAGAATCTAATACTTCACCTATAAGATGACCAAAGATGAGATTTTTCTAGCAAAAAAAAAAAAATAATAATATTGTGGGTTATCTCATCAGCCAGAACACTAAACAGCATCACCAGGCCCAACCTACTATTGTTCTTGGTGTCCTGCTGGCTGTGAATACCAGCAGGCTTGCACTGCTAACTGAGCTATATGGAATCGCAGCAGTAACATAACTAAGTGGTTCAAGTTTACTGTAATTCCACTAAAATCACATCATGGAACTGCAGCATTAGGAAGGATTACTGACAAATGGGAAAAAAACATGAATCCAGACATTTGACTCACTCTTGAGTCACATCCAATACTCACATGCCAAGAGTAAAGCCTTTTGACTCATTATCATCAATTAAAATAAATGTTTTTGAAGACCTCACACGTGGATTTCTCACTAAGCACCCCTTATTGAAGGAGAAAAGAATTTAGGAAAATCCTAGACTAGTCAGATACCCTTATTTTCTAAATGTGGATTCAAATGAAGTGACATGCTTCACTCCAAATGAAGTGACAGGTATGGAAATATAGTGAGAATCAGAACACTTTTGTAATGAATCAAGGTCTGACACAGAGGCACACATACACACATCCTACCATGCAATGCTACTTTTTTCTACATCAAAGCTTTCTTATCTAGGGCCGAGGATTTAGCTCAGTGGCCCTGCACCTGCCTTGCAAGCACAAGGTCCTGAGTTCCATCTCCAGTACCAAGGAAAAAAGAAAAAAAGCTTTCTTATCTTGACTAAAACTGGGAATTAAAATATTA
Organism: Heterocephalus glaber; assembly: GCF_000247695.1. Next base: position 6,885,595 of record NW_004624829.1, on the reverse strand, counting down.
ACAGCTAGTGTTTGATGGGTCCCTCTAAAGGTCCTTCTATACTGTTTTACACGTGTGCATACACACCGCTTTATCCTCAATCTTTTGTAATTCACTTTCTTTGCATAACTACATGTAGATGTCACATTCACACAATCAACCTTCCAAGGGGCCAGGAGATCTGATTCAGGAGTCTGAATTGGGATTCCTCCCTTCCAAACTGCATGTTCATGGTTTTGTCTGCCTTTCTCACCAGTGTCAACTCAAAGCAGGGAGACTTCTCGTTTTCTTTGCAGTTAAGAGAAGGGTTTTCCCCACTTGCACAATGACTGGACAGAAGCAGCCCACTGTGAGCCATCGTTTCAGGCGACACATCAAAGCGTTATTAAGGCTCTGGCAAGAACAGAGGAAAGTGCCAGAATCTTTAGGCCCTATGCTGAGTTCACGCTGCCAAAAGCATAGAAGAAAACTCATGCTGGATAAATATAGGTGAGTGTTCCCATGGTGCTTACACGAGGGATACTTGCCAGACTCACCCTCAATCCATTTACAATTTCTCCTCACCATTAAACTGAATGCTAAAACCTCCATTAACCAACCATTCAGCCCTAAAGCGGGCAGGATAATTCTCAGCCAAACCTTATGATCATACACTGCTCCCAGCTCCACCACAGGAGCACCATTTTATCCCCACATTCTCCCCAACAGTCTTCTTTCCCTCCATGGTCACCTCAAATGTGGGAATTAAAAGATGCTTCATTTTCTTCAAGACCTACAAATCTACTGCTGCTTAACGACCCTAGGAGCTTATAGCTAATTCCTTAAAAAGTCTTATGACATGTGATGTCCCTTCCTTTTATTCGTTTATTGGGGGGGCAGGGAAAATGAGACTCAGAAAGGTTGAGAAATAAACTCAAGGTTATGCAAAACCAATCAGAAAAAGCAGGGCTCGCCAGCCTTGGCGGTGGCAGAAAGCCTGTAATCCCAGCACTCAGGAGGCTGAGGCAGGAGGATCGATGTGAGTTCATGGCCAGCCTGGGCTACACAGAGTGTTCAAGGCCAGCCTGAATTACACAGCATCGAGATTCTGTCAAAGACAAGAAAAAGCAGTGCTCAAATCTAGATGCTGCTCCAAATCATCAGTCTTTTTATTAAAAACAGTAAGACTGGAGCCACGGATTTAGCTCAGTGGCGCCTCGAGCAAGGTCCTGAGTTCATCTTGGGTACCTAAGGGGGAAAAAAAAACAGTAACAGAGAGCTGGGCGTGATGGCGCACGCCAGTAATCCCAGCACTCGGGAGGCTGAGGCAGGGATCGCCATTTCAAGGCCAGCCTGGGCTACACGGCATTCGAGGCCAGCCTGAACTGAATGGTGAGACTCTGTCAAAAAAAAAGAGGTAACAGAAAAAGGCTACAATCTAATAGGCGAGAACAGTGAAAACACAAGTTGTGTAGGAGACACTCCAAGTGAGTCGAAGGGAAAGTGCAGATCCAAGTCCGCAAGTCACAGGTTTAAAGACCAAAAGCAAAAGCAGTTCTTCCTGCCTCTTGCCTGCTTGCTAGAGGCGCCCAAAGAACAGAAGCCGGCAAATCACCCCTCCCTCCAAAATCCCGGCACACAGTGCCCACTTTCCCAGCCTATTCTGGTGTGGCTGGCTCCGTCTTCTGAGCCTTCCTGATTCAGGGAGTTATAATTCCCGCGCCCAGACCTCATCCCTTCCCACCCCCAATAATAATAATCGCTTCCTTTTCCCGTCCCCCGTCCCTTTCCGGGGGCACAGCCTCCTACGCAGAGGCTGAGAGTCCCGCAAGCGGAGCGCTGCCGCGGCCCTCGGGGAAAGCCCCGCCCGGGAGGGAAATGTACCGCCCGCACGCACGGGAAGAGGTGGCGGGGCCCGGCGCGCCGCGCGGTCCCACCCGGTCTGCTCCACCGCGCTCCGGCACCCCAGCCCACGGGAGGGTCCGCCCGCGCCGGCAGTCTGAAAGGAATCCCCGGCGGAGCTAGAGTAGAGCGCGCCCGCGTGGAGCGCGGGTGGGCGGCGCGGACCCAGGACGGTGGCGCGGCCAACGCACGCCCGGCTCGACCCCTCGGAGCCCCGCACTGCGGCCAGGACTGAGCGGGGCGCGAAGAGGGGCGCGGTGCGGGCAGGAGCGCGGCCTCCGCCGGCCCCGGTGCACGAGGCCCCAGGCGCGCTCTGCGCGGCAGCCCGGGAGCCGCCCGCATTGTTCAGCCCGCCGCCCCCCCCCACCCCGCCCCAGCCTCAGCCCGCCCGCGGACAGCGGGCACGGCCGGGCAGGTGGCGCTCGGCGCCCTCACCTTTGGCGCCGAGCATGAAGTCGAGAGTGCTGTGCCGTGCTGCTGCCATAGTGAGGCGAGGCCCTGTGCCATGCCTGGGGGAGGCGGCCGCGGGAGACAGGGGGCCACGCGGCGTGTCAGGCTGCGGCCGGCGGGGAGTGCGCTGCGCCGGGGGAGGCCAGGAGTAGGAGGTGGGCGGGGCCGCCAGAGCGACCCGGGGCTCGGGGGCGGGGCCGGCCCGCCTCTGGGAGGGAGGACGCGGGGACGCCTCCAGCCCCGAACTTGGAGTGCCGGGTATGAGGCCTCGCTAATGGTGGAAACGTGGGCGCTGTGCTCCCAGGCGTGCGTCACCAATGGCCGCGCCCTGCGCTGAGCCTCGGGCTGGGCCGGTGCCCCCTCCATCCGTTAGGTCACCTTAGGTTGACACAGCGCAGCAGGACTTCCGGGGGGGCCACCCCATCCAGTTCCCCGTACCTTCTCCCAAGCGAAGCACCCTGTTATTCTCTGGCCAAGTCAAAGAAATACAATGCCAGGAGCCACCCTTGTAATCTAAAAGTACAGCTTGCCTTTTTCCTAGAATGCTGCACTTAAACTCATTAGGATTATTATTACCATTATTATCAGCAAGGGTTTGCTTTCTGTTTGAGGACACAATAGAAAGCTCTTGGGGATTTGAGTAATCTAGATTCCCATGAAAGACGGGAAGGGAGTAGAAGCAAGTACAGTAAGAGTATAACACTATTACTAAGGTTGGGCTGGGAAATTGCAGACCGGAGCTCCTCTGGCAGGACTCCATCGCTTGGAGCCTCCATTCACGCGCGGCAGTGAATCTTCTGGTGGGCTTATTTCTAGCATTGAGGTTGCAGCTGGTATTCAACAAGATGAGGGCAGAGAAAGCAGACGTGTCTGTGGACTAACCGCCCCCCCCCCCTTTATTGCATTGACAATATCCCTGGGCAAATGCCTCCATCATTCTGTAGGCTTCAGTGCCTCTCGCAACCACAGGAATTGCTGTAATGGCTAAACAAAATTTAGGTCAGTGAACTCATGTGCCTCTACAAAAGCACAAAGAACCTGGATATGAAACTCATGTCTCCCCCAGGCGGTCTTAGTGGCTGTTTTGCCTAGTCCTTCCCCATCCTACAAGAAACGGGAGGTGTCCTGGTAAGTGTCCTTCTACTGACCATTCTCTCTTAAAAACTGGATCCCTTTTCAGCACCGAGTAGTTTTCCCTACCTGCAGGGACCTGTTTGTTGCTCCGCATGTTTTCCTTCTGTGGAGCCCAGGCCCTCAATTTTGTTAGCTGTTCTACCCTCTCATCCTTCAGTCCTCTGTGTCAGCCTGCAACTCTTCTTTCTTCGTGAGATGTCCTCCAATTCTTGCCATTCCCCTGGAGTCAGGTCGCCAGAATGTAGTTGTCTCTGTCCTGTATGTTGCAGGGGCCTCAGGAGTGCCTCTCCCAGCTCAGCATCAGGGTAAGCCTCCTGCTCAAAAGAACCCTGCACTTGGTTTAATCATCTGCTGTCACCATCCGGAAATTCTTAAGAAGTTTTGAACAAGGGGTCCAGTGTATTCATTTTGTAATAGACCTGAAAATTTCGTAGCTGCTCAGCAACTCACGTTGGGTGGTGCAGGCAGCCCTGGGGCTGGGGCTGCTGCCTGAGCTCAGGAGTGAGACCCCCATCCCCAACACTTGTGCCTCACCCCGCTTCCTGCAAGGAACAGAATAAATGCCGATGAGAAACGTTCAGATGCTTTGCCGTTAACAAGTTGATAGCCATTTTTTAAAATGGAGTTTAACAAAAATGCTTCAGGCCAGAAAGCTTGGTGTGGTGGTGCACTGCCTGGAATCCCAGCACTTAGCAGGCTGAGGCAGGAGAATGGCCATGAGTTTGAGGCTAGTCTGAGCTACATAGTGAGTTCAAGGCCAGCCTAAGCTACAGGCTGTCTGTTGAGATCCTGTCTCAAAAAAAAAAAATCAAGCAAACAAAAATGCTTCATGAATTTAGCACATCAGAGACAAGTGGGTCTTGGTAGGAAATCAATGTTATTAGGATACTATTAGGAGTTACTGCAGGGATGTTCCCAGTGTTTGCTCTACCTACCAGCGACTCAATCCTGCAAGACTGATCAGGATAGGATGTGGACAAGAACCAAAGGCTCAGTGCCTTTTTAAACACCTCCACCTGGGCTTTGAGTTCCATTTGGATTCTGAAACCTATTCTTATTGCTTGAGTTTTATAATCTAAACCCCTGGCTTCAAAGCTTATTTTAAGACTAATAATCATTTTGTTTGTGGTGTAATTGTTACAATCAAATAGGCTCACTTGCTTGTTAGCCTTCAGGCCAAGTTGGACATCAACGACAGAGTTTTTATAAACTCAGGGGAAGAACCATACTGCCCTGCAGAGTTAGCAACATCACCTACCTCCTGGGAAGCAGGAAGTTAAAAGCCAAAAAGTGTCCTTTGTTAAAAAGGTTATGGAGATGGTGATGTGGTAGCAGTGGAGGGCAGCCGGGTGCTTACTGCCAGCATCCACAGGCTGTAAGAACCATCCCAAGGCTGTTCATTACGCTGCTGTCCCAAACCTTCCTTGTAAAGGGGGTGGAGGCAGTTGGCAACCCTTAGCAGCTACCCTGGCCATTAAAGCCTGTAACCTTTTATTTTATTGTTTTGTTTCCTGCTTTTTCACCATTTCTCTTGGGACCCTTGGAGAGATCCCGCCTCTCTGCCTCCTGTGTGCAGCTGTGGTGAAATCACTTTCCTCTTTTACAAACTTGGCATTGGCTATTAGGGTTAGAATGGCTGACAAAAATCTGGAAGACTCCTTCGCCATTTTTCCAGATTAATGTGGACTCACCCAGCTATGTAAACACTACAGAATTTCAAATTTTGATTTTATAGAAAGAGTGCTTAATTCAGGGGAGAGGGGCTTGGATCTTTGACACAATGGTTCACAATTTCAGCTGCACAATGGAACCACCTGTATGGCTTTGAAACATACTGCTGCTGCCTGGGCCCCATCCCTAGCATCTCATGGAATTGGCTCCAGCTTCAATCTGGGCTTTTGAATTATTAAAATAAAATAAATAAATAAAGGCTCAGGAGAGTCCCATGTAAAGTCAAGAGGAGTGCCACTGCCCCATTTTACCACAACAGATATCATTCTGCATTTCGGAGGATGACTACAAATGAACACAATTTTAAAACTAGGAAATAATGAGTGTGCATGAGAATGCAGAGAAATTCGAACAGCTATGTTGCTGGTAGGAATGTGAAATCGTGCTGCTGCTGTGGGAAATACTGTAGTTTGGTGGTTGCCCAGAAGGCTAAACAGAATTACCATAATTGCATAATTGAGCTAGAGTTATGGCTCAGTAGTAGAGCACTTGCCTAGTATGCCTGATGCCCTGGGTTGTTTAATCCCCAGCAATGGAAAAAAGAAGAGAAAAAAGGGAATGACAGAATTACTATGTGATCCAATAATTCCACTTTTGGGCATATATATATATATATACACACACACACACACACACACACACACACAAAGTAATTAAATACAGGTGTCAAAAAGATGAATGTTTATAGCAGCATTATTCACAACAGTCAAAGGTGGAAACACCCCAAATATCCATATATCCATCAATAGATGAATGGAGGCTGGGGATTTAGCTCAGTGGTTCCACCACCTGCCTCGAAAGCGCAAGGTCCCGAGTTCAATCCCCGATACCAAAAAAAAAAAAAAAATAGATGAATGGATAAACAAAAT